>VWZI01008213.1:303483-316335 GCA_013396835.1 Psilopogon haemacephalus
CCCCACTTTTTTTTTCCTAGAAGAATTTTTAAATGGAAAAAAAGTCCCTATTTAATTATTCTGTTATTTCTTTCTCAAAGAGCATTAAGATACTGCTCCTCGTAGTAGGTAAGTGACATCTCGTGCTCTCAGAGCACCTTTTTCCTCCTCAGTGGTGATGTTTCTTACCTCTGGTTTTAATCATGGTGCAAGAAGTGGGGGGGGGCAGGTGGGGGAGAAAAGCATGGGCAGCTCTATGCTCAGCAATGGGTGATGGCACCAGTTGAGGAAGGAGATATGCTGGTGGTGTGCCACAGACAGAACAACTCCTGCACAGGGATTAGGCTTACCCAGCACAACCCAGCCCTTTCTCTTTGCCCGTCCTGCTCCAATTTTGGTCTTACTCTTCAGAGAAAAAAGCAAAGGACATAGAAATGCTGGAGCAGTTTGCAAAGAACTGCAGTTCAGGGGAGGACTCGTGCTGGAGAGGTTCCTGAAGAGCTTTTTGCTACAGGAGGGACTCCATGCTGCAGCAGGGGAAGAGTGTGAGCAGCCTTCCACTGGAGGAGGAACTGTGATGAACTGATCTCAGCTCCCATACCCTGTCCCTGCTGTGCTGTGTTACTGCGAAGGAAAAAGTAGAGAAGATTGGGAGTAAAGTTATGTAAGGGAAGAAGGGAAGGATGGGAGGGCAGAGCTTTAAGATTTGGTTTTTATTTTTCATTATCTTACTCTGATTTGATTAGTAACAAATTAATTTTCCCCAAGTTGAATCTGTTTTGCCAGCTGTGGCGCTGCATGGTTGGTAGCATCTACCTCACTGGAAGATAGAATCAGTCAGGGTTGGAAAGGGATCACAAGGATCAGCTAGTTCCAGCCCCCCTGCCATGCCCAGGGACACCTTACCCTAGATCAGGCTGCCCACAGCCTCATCCAGCCTGGCTGCAAACATCTCCAGGGATCTGGCCCCAACCACCTCCCTGGGCAACCCATTCCAGGCTCTCACCACTCTCATGCTCAACAACTTCCTCCTCACATCCAATCTGAACATCTCCCCACCTCCAGCTTTGCTCCTGTCACTACCTCATAGCCTAAAAAGTCCCTCCCAGGCTTTTCTGTAGCCCCCTTCAGATCCTGGAAGGCCACAAGAAGGTCACCTGGGAGCCTCCTCTTCTCCAGCCTGAACAGCCCCAACTCTTTCAGTCTGTCCTCACAGCAGAGGTGCTGCAGCCCTCTGAGCATCCTCGTGGCCCTTCTCTGGACACCCTCCAGCACGTCCACATCCCTCTTGTCCCAGGGGCTCCAAAACTGGACACTGTACTCCAAATGGGGTCTCACTAGGGTGGAGTAGAGAGGGAATCACCTCCCTCAACCTGCTGGCCACAATTCTCCTGCTGCAGCCCAGGCTCTGCTTGGCTTTCTGGGCTGCAAGTGCACACTGCTGCCTCATCTTGAGCTTCTCCTCCACCAGCACCCCCAAGCCCCTCTCCTCAGGGCTGCTCTCCAGCCAGTCTCTGCCCAACCTGCATCTGTGCTTAGTGTTGCCTCGACTCACCTGCAGGACTTTGCACTTGTTCTTGTTGAACCTCCTGAGGTTGGCTTGTGCCCACCTCTGCAGCCTGTCCAGGTTGACATAGGGGAGATTAGGGTCAGCTTTCATGTATCTGGGCTGTTGCTGCTGCCTACCTGCTGTTTGCTAAATATTTCTTTTCAGAGCAAAACACAAAGCTTGTTTTATTTTAGCCCCATCACCTACTTTCATTACTGGTAAAGGCTGAGAATAGACTCAGGCAGGGTCTAGAGAGTCGTAGCTGTGAAGTGATTGCTTGGGGAAAGGGATGAGCATTGCAGAATGATCTCTTCTGCCCCTGCAAACACAACCAAGGGACAATATCTGTCAGTGAGAAACATATTTGTGGGTTACTGTGATGCTAACAGCTTTTAATGAATTTGTAAATGGCCTTGTGGTTTGGTTTGATATGGAGCAGTTCACACATCCTGGGTGCTTCAGCCTTGCAGGAACCCTCTGAGGTATAAAATGAATCATTGGCTTTAATAAACGGAGGAGAGAGAAATGGAAATGTGCTGCCTAGCAGGGAAGGAAAAGCTGCCTTGTTATTCACACAGCTGATCTGAATACAGAGCTCCTTTCAGAGAAGCATTATGGTGGATGGAGAGGGGGGGGGGAAATTGAGGTTAAATTAAATGAAAATTATAGCAGGTTAAATGTGAGCTTGATAGAAGTTTGCTCCAGCAAATCTGGGTTTAGTTGTGCTGCATTTTTCCCCTCTGCTGAGTTGTTTGAAATGCTGGCAGGACTTCCATGGTCTTGCTGAAGCAGAAGTCCAATTCAATGTGGCAAGCCCAAGCACCAATCCAGGCTGGGCTATACTTAGAGGATTCCATCTTGATGAGCAACATAAACTGGATGCTTTGGACCTTCCTACAGATTCCTGTAATGGGCAGATAAGGATACTGTGAGCTATACCCAGAGGGTTCCATCTTGATGAACAAGGTGAACTGGATGCTTTAGACCTTCCTGCAGATTCCTATAACAGATTCCCATAATGGGAGATAAGGATAGTGTGAGCTATACCCAGAGGGTTCCATCTTGATGAACAAGGTAAAGTGGATGCTTTAGACCTTCCTACAGATTCCCATAACACTTTCCCCCCTGTCAGCTAATCTCTTCCCTTCCTTCTTTCTCAGTAGATCCCTTTTGTGTTTGTTTCCAGCTGTAAGAAACCAACCCTCACATTAAAACATGTTTAAGTGCTGCACTTTTCCAGGTCTGATAAATGCTCCCTTTCTGAGTTCCAATTTTCTATTTGACAAGGTGCCAGAAACCTCCTTCAGTGCAGGCTGGAGATGGCTGCTTATGACAGCTGACACAAAGAATTCCTGCCTGTGCTTTCACTGTGCTAAGCAGCCAACAGAGCTCACCACACCCCAGCAATTAGCCAGCGGTGAGGAGCTGGGATGCAGCCCTGAGAGCTGTGCTTGCCACTGGGAAGTATCCTTTCATCCAAATTGAAATCATTTGGAAAACTCCTTGCCCTGATGAATCTTTCCTAGGAAGGACTGTAACCTCTGCCCTACATGCCCTAGGTAACAGCTTCATGCCTAAATCATAGAATCATAGAATGTTTTAGGTTGGAAGGGACCTCAAAGCTCAGCCAGTTCCAACCCCCTCCCATAGGCAGAGATACCTCCCACTAGAACAGGTTGTTTAAGGCTTCGTCCAACCTGGCCTTGAACACTTTCAGGGATGGAGCAGCCACAACCCGTTCCAGTGTCTCACCACCCTCACTCTGAAGAACTTCCTCCTAACATCCCATTTAAATCTCCCCTCTGCCAGTTTAAACCCATTCCTCCTCATCCTGTCATTACCAGACCTTGTGAATAGTCCCTCCCCAGCCCTCCTGTAGCCCCCTTTAGATACTGGAAGGCTACTATAAGGTCTCCTGGAAGCCTTCTCTTCTCCAGGCTGAAAAGCCCCAACCCTCTCAGCCTGTCCCCATAGCAGAACCGCTCCAGCCATGTGAACATCTTCTTGGGCCTCTTTTGGACTCTCTCCAACAGTTCCACATCCTTCTTGTGGTGGAGGCTCCAGAACTGCACACAGTACCTGAAATCTTTGGGCAGTCAGTTTCCAGTTGCTCAGACCTTTCCTCTGGAGAGATGAGATCCAGGAACAGCTTATTCCATAGAGGGGCTTCAGACAAGCTGTGTCATCTCAGGGGACTGTGAAGGAAGGACACTCAGTCTTTTAGGTGGGCTCCTTGGAGAGTGGACCCTGTCCAGATAGTGCCAGACCTGCTGTGTTAGACCCAATTATGCAAGGCTGTGTCTGGCACGGAGGAGGAGAGAGGCTGTGACACTGCGCTGCAGAGGTGGGATACAGCTCTGCTGGAGGAGGAGGAGTGCAGGATGGGACCCAGCTGCAGGAGTGTCTCACCAAGCATGGGTGGCTTGTCAGGGCAGGATTTGAGGAGTTTTCTCTCTCCCTGAACATTTTCAAGTGGTCTCGGGTTTGATGCAACAAATTGAATTGTGGCTTTGCAGACAGCTTGAGCACCTGCTTTCAGCTGCAGAGAGAGTCCTCCTCTCTTTGGAGTGCTTTATCTCCTTGCTCTCTGCTTTGTTAACAAGAGTTCACGTGGGCAACGCTTTGATCTGAGATGTGATCGTGGAAGGATTCATCTTTGGTGTATCACTGTGCCGAAGCACAGGGCACAAGAAGTGCACAGATGCTACCTCTGTTCCACACCACTTCGTTCGTTTGTTTTTCAAGAAGTGAAGCTTCATAACCATCCACGGAAAACAAACTTGCACTGGTAGAAGCTGGCTGTGAATCCCAAATTCTCTTGGAACAGAAGCAATGGATGTAGTTGTGACACTTATAAAAAAAAAACAGCTAGTAATGTTTTGTCCCTTACCTGAGCCTGCAGGTTAACTCTTCAGTTAGCAACTCCAGGAGTGGAAATGATCCTGCAGGTGTCACGAACAAGCATTTGGTAAACTGGAGCTTGCTCCCAGACACTCACAGGATCACAGAATGTCACCGTGTTGGAAGATCAAAGAAATCAGGTGGGCAACATTTGCAAGGTAGTTTCAAGCAAGATTAGAATCAGTCAAGGTTGGAAGGGACCGCAAGGATCATCTAGTTCCACCCCCCCTGCCATGCCCAGGGACAGGCATCAGGCTGCCCACAGCCTCTGCCAGCCTGGCTGCAAACATCTCCAGGGATGTGGCCCCAACCACCTCCCTGGACAGCCCATTCCAGGCTCTCACCACTCTCATGCTCAACGAGTTCCTCCTCACATCCAATCTGAACATCTCCCCACCTCCAGCTTTGCTCCATTCCCCCTAGTCCTGTCACTACCTGATAGCCCAAAAAGTCCATCCCCAACTTTTCTGTAGGCCCCCTTCAGATCCTGGAAGGCCACAATAAGGTCACCTGGGAGCCTCCTCTTCTCCAGCCTGCACAGCCCCAACTCTTTCAGTCTGTGCTCACAGCAGAGGTGCTGCAATCCTCTCAGCATCTTCATGGCCCTCCTCTGGACTGGCTCCAACAGTTTCATGTCCTTCTTCTGCTGGAGGCTGCAGAGCTGCAGACAGTGCTCCAGGTGGGGTGTGAGGAGAGCAGAGCAAAGGGGCAGAATCCCCTCCCTTGCCCTGCTGCCCACAGCTGCTCTTGCTGCAGCCCAGCACACAGTTGCTGTCTGGGCTGCACTCACACTGCAGCCTCATCTTGAGCTTTTCATTGCCCCAGACCCCCAAATCCTGTTCCTCAGGGCTGCTCTCCAGCTATTCCCCACCCAGCCTGGAGTTGTGCTTGGGATTGCACTAGAATAAATGCAAGGCTGTGATCAGCATATGATGCTAAATGGTACTTACATAACCTTGGTTCTGCCCCGAGAGCTCATGGAGCATGAGTTCCCTGTGTAGCATAAGTTGTGGTACAAAAGCATTTTTGGGGTAAGCCAGAAATTCTCTCCTGTGGTTGGTGCTTGGGGCTGAAATGGTGCTTGAAAACAACACAGTGACTCGTGCAGTTTTGGTGACTGCTTGAGCTAAACAAATATTTTGTTCCCTTTAAGAAATGACTGAAACCAAACTCGCATTTATCATGCAAGCTGACTACCTTGATATTAATTTAAAATGCACTCAGACACATCTCCTTGAGGGTTCCTTCTGGTGTTTATTCTCCCAAATGCTGATGAGTTATTTAGTTTGCCATACATGGTCTGTCTTTCGTTTTTATTTCTCTTTGGAACTACCTAATTTTATACAACTTTTTCTCTCCTTTGGAAGCCTTTCTGCCATATGTTGTAGGTGCCTTCCACAGTTCTGATACATTGCATGGTGCTCTGACACGTTGCACAGCCACTGAGCTGCCTGCAGATCTATTTTGTGTAACCCTGAGGTGTCCTGTAGGCATGCTGTGAACCTTCACGCTCTAGTTTGATGTCCTCCCTTGCCCTTGGTTATCCTCCATGTGGTATATGAGAATTTTGAGGTAAGACTCCACAGGTAGCCTTTCCCTCAGGGTCCTCCTCACATTTCTATGGTGGAGGCACGTCAGGAAATGAATTGTTTTAAGCACCAACAGACTGGTGTGTGTTCTTCTGCAATATGAAACCTCATGCAGTGGCTATCAGAAAATAGGTTCTGAAAAGCTATCAGGTTCTTATTCAGAGAAGAGATTTGGGTTGAGCTGCAGTGCGAGGCACAAAGCTGATGGAGCTGTTAGATCCTGTTTCTGATTCCAGCAGTTGTCAGCTCTGCTGTGCAATGCTCTTTTCAGCAAACCTGTGTTGACCACTGACTGAATTCAAAGGCAGTGCAGAAGAAGGGAAGTGCCCATTCCAGGGCCTCACCACTCTCATGCTGATGAACTTCCTCCTCATATCCTGATCCATCTGTTCCTCAGTTTCTCCATCTGAAGACCTGGAATGAAAATCCTTTCAGGTTCTGGGTCTTGTTGCTTTAAAACATCCAAATGCTGGCAAACTCTCCTTCCTTCTTTGCTATAAATTCCCCAAATGTAGAAGGTAAACTGACTCTGCAGATTAAGCAACTGCAAGTTTGCTGATGATGCCAAGGATGCCATTTACAATTTCATTAAGAGCTGTTAGCATCACAGTAACCCACAAATATGTTTCTCACTGACAGATATTGTCCCTTGGTTGTGTTTGCAGGGGCAGAAGAGATCATTCTGCAATGCTCATCCCTTTCCCCAAGCAATCACTTCACAGCTACGACTCTCTAGACCCTGCCTGAGTCTATTCTCAGCCTTTACCAGTAATGAAAGTAGGTGATGGGGCTAAAATAGAACAAGCTTTGTGTTTTGCTCTGAAAAGAAATATTTAGCAAACAGTAGGTAGGCACCAACAGTCCAGATACATGAATGCTGTTGCCTGCCCTAATCTCCCCTAGGTCAACCTGGACAGGCTGCAGAGGTGGGCACAAGCCAACCTCAGGAGGTTCAACAAGAACAAGTGCAAAGTCCTGCAGGTGAGTCGAGGCAACACTAAGCACAGATGCAGGTTGGGCAGAGACTGGCTGGAGAGCAGCCCTGAGGAGAGGGGCTTGGGGGTGCTGGTGGAGGAGAAGCTCAAGATGAGGCAGCAGTGTGCACTTGCAGCCCAGAAAGCCAAGCAGAGGCTGGGCTGCAGCAGGAGCAGTGTGGCCAGCAGGTTGAGGGAGGTGATTCTGCCCCTTTACTCTGCTCCAAGAGGAATATTTCTGGGAAAAGCGAAGTGTGTGTCTGCTCTGTGAGAGTCATTAGTTTCCCATTTTGGGTAGCTCAGGGCAACTTGGGACAGGGCAGCTCAGACTCAGGGATTTTTAGGAGTTATATTCAATTCTGACAACCATGCTAGGAATGGCCCTGTAGATAAAGTGCTGTGCTGGAGAGGCTGCTGCTGGCTGTCATCTGGGCTTAGCAGCATTCCAAGTTTCAGTCACATTCCCTGAGAACACGTAAGTGAATTGGTGTACTGTCAGTGTTATGCAAACCTATTATGGACACTATTCTGGGGGAAAAAATGATAAAAACAAGCCCTCTGCTCTGCTGTGGTATTTAGTACACTGTGTTCTCAACAACACAGTTAAAAGCTTGCAATTATTGTTCAACACTGTTCAGTTTTCAAGGCTGGAACAAAAGTTGAGGGTCTTAAATAACTGACCTTTGTGGTTTGGTTTTGTTTAGGTTCGGTTTGATTGGATTAGGGATTTTTTGTTGTTGATGGTATTTTGGGGTTTTTTTTGTTTGGTTGGTTTTTTTCCTCTCTGACTGGTATGTGGCCAGGCTGAAATGAGAGGTGTTGAAAAAAAAACAAAAAACAAAAAAAACCACAGAGTTGAAAACCCAAAAATCTACAAGAACAGTTGGTGGATGAAGATGCTGGTTCTAAAAATGTATGCAGGAAAAAAAAAAAAAAAACCCACAGAGTTGAAAACCCAAAAATCTACAAGAGCAGTTGGTGGATGAAGATGCTGGTCCTAAAAATGTGTGCAATCCCATTTTGGTGTGCAGCCACTCTGCCTTCTGTGGAATCTTCCTGTGTTAGAGTGGTCTGATACTGGAAGTTAAAAGAAAAAAAACCACTTTTTAACTAGAGAAGGGTAGTGCAAAGCATTGGCAAATATGGAAGGTGCTTTGTAGATGAGGTATATAACCGTTGAATGCAGGTTTCTTTAGATATGGAGATTTTGCTTAAAAAGGAGAAAAGCAAAGAAAAAGGAAGAATGTTTCAGCTCTCTGAAGTTCTCAGTGACTAGTTCTAATCATGGTGTTTAAGACCCTCTGGGCTTCATGGGATGATCAGCAGCTAATGGAGAGGAAAAGATGGAAAGATAAAAATGGACAGCTGAAGAATAAAGGAGGACTGAAATGAGCAAACGTGTGATGGCAATGAGAAGAGCAATCTTCTTCTCCTAATACAACCAGAATGGAGCGAGTTCAGATCTGGCAGAAATAATTTCAGCTGCATTCAGAACCTGTCTTTTGCTTGGAAAATGTCTTCATACAAGAATAGATGTGATAGTAATGAGGAAGGTTCCAGACAGGAAGAAAATAGTTGCTTGTAGGCTGAAGAACAAGCAAAATTACAATTAAACTGGACCCTCCTGAATTCCTGACTGGATTCTGGGGTGAGGGGAAATGCTCTAGGAATAGAAAAGAAAAAGAGAGGAGAAAACTCTTAGTTTAAATACTCTGTAGCATATGCAAGGGAAATTCAGTACATTTTTGTGATCAGCTCGTAAAACCAGACACAACTGCTTCCCTCACACTAACGGATTAGACCTCAAATGCATCATTTTGGGAACTCAGTGATTTGCAGGATGTGATGCTGGAAACAAAGGAAAGGAAGCAAAAAGTGAAATCTGATTCCTGCCCTTGGGAGGCAGCAGTGTGGGGCTGAATTTCCCCCAGGTGAAGCTCAGAAATATATATATAAAATCTGGTGCTTTATTTACATCAGAAAGTTCTGAACTTTGATGAAGATCCTCTCAGTTGCCAGCTGGAGATGATGGAGAACCAAACTTTATATGGCTGCTGTCACAGAATCACAGAAACCAAGCAAGGTAGGTGTTGGAAGGGACCTCTGAAGATCATTTAGTCCACCCCCCCTGTTAAAGCAGGGTCATCTAGATCAGTCTGCCCATGATCATAATGTCCAGGCTGGTTTGGAATATCTTCAGTCAAGGAGAATCCACAACCTCCCTGGGCAGCCTGTGGCAGTGCTCTGTCACCCTCAAAGTATCATTGCCTCTTATTTTATCACTGTCCACCAGCCAAAGGAGCCCAGCCCCATTCTTGTGACCTCTACACATTAGGTATTGAGCAGCATTGAGAAGATTCCCTCCCCATCTGCTCTTTTCCAGGTTAAAGAGCCCAGGTCTCTCAGACTCTTACAAGGAGAGAGATGCTCTGGTTCCCTCATCATCTTCACACCCCACCACGTTGGAATTTCTTGTCCCTCCATGTCTCATGCAGTCCAGTAGGTTCCAAGATTCTTTTTTTCTACAAAACAGCTTGATGGGAGAGATGCAGAGGTAGTGGCTGCTCTAAGAACACTGAATTACATGGGCTCCAACACAAGCATGCTCTACATCAGCTATTGGTAATGAATGTGGCAGGTTCTTAGGAGTACATCCTGACTCCTTTGGGCAACACAAGTTTTCAGATATGCCTCTTGAGTTTTCATAAATGGACAAAACTTGGTCTGTGGTCAAGTTTTTATTTCTCTCATCTGCTTCACAGTTTAATACCACCGTGAACAGCAGGCAATGTTCATGCTTGGGTGTCCTTACCATGCTGAAGGCAACCACAGCTGGCTTTTCCCCTCTCTCACAGGAGGTGTGAGGAGCAGATGACCAGGTTCAGATCAGATCCAGCAGGCTGCTGGAAAGAGGAGAAGGGGCTAAGGGGTGGTAGAAGCCCAGAGGCAGCTTCGCAGCTCAGTATTGATCCCACCAGGTTTGCCACTGTTGTTTCGCTCCTTTTACTTGGAGCTCTTCAGGCCACCCCAGATGCTGTTGGTTACAATTAAAGATGTGTGCCAGGCATGACAAACAGCCAGGATTTATCACACTGCACGAGAACAGATTTTGTGTAGCCTGCTCAAGTGACTGAATTACCGGAGGCACAGTAAGCTGTGCGAGAATCTCACTTGATGTAAATAAATGACAAGGCTCTTGCAGAGCGACAGAGAAGGGGACAGTTTTACATAAGTGACTCTCATTCCCTCCAGTAAACTGGGTCCTGGGGGGTAGGGAGTAGATGTTCAGCATGCCACAGAACAGAAATGAAAGACTGAACTACTGATGATTTTCATTAAAATGATGACTGCCCATCTTGGCAGGTTTAGGGCTGCCTCCCAAGGCAGTTGAGCGGCTGGTGAGCAGCTGAGGAGGATGGAAGGTGCAGGATTTTGTCACTTGGACAAAACAGGTAAGGAGAAAAAAGAAAAGGAAAAAAAAAAAAAAAGTACTGGTCATACCCCACAGTGTAAGTTGTTGCAGTCTGACAGGAAAGCGACTAACCAAAAGTCACTTTGAGTAGGTTTGGATTCAATGGGAGCAAAGTGCCTCCATATGTAATGGAGAAAGTGGCACTGATGCCGTTTTTCTTGCCGTCCTTTAAATTGATGGCGTTAGCCAAGTAAGGAGGGTCTGTTATTGTTTGCTGTACTGGTAATATGATTTTGGTTTTCTCTAATTTGATCTCCATTCATCCAGAAATTAGGGAAGACCTGCTCTTTTTAGAATCCAAGGTAGTGCAAATGTACTGGAATCAAAACAGCAATTCTGCCTTAGCCTTTGGCAAAGCAAACCATGTTGGTTTACCCTTAATTCTCCATCTGCCTTATTTCTCACTTTGAGTTTGCAACTACTCACTCCCACTGTGTCTTCAACCTGGCTGGCTTGTTCCCCATGTTCCTTGCTATCTTTTTTCTCAAGCCTTTCTGACTTCTGCAGGTTTCTCCCTTCTCAGGTGACAATAGCAAAGTTTCTTCTTCCAAGTGGAACAGCTCCTGTTTAACACAGTCTTTATTTAAGATCTCCATGTTCTATGGGCACTTGGGCATTCTTTGTCTTCTGACTACTGTTCTCCAAAGGAAAGGAGTTGCCACTGCCACGGGTTAGTAAAAATTCCCATTCTTTTATCCCTTCCCGTGTTGTAATCCCAGGCCCTTAGCCCAGGAAACCTCGTACTTGCAAGGAAAAATTTCCACAAGCAAACGAAAACTTCCCCTAAGCAAATACAAACTGCTGGGCAGGGAGTGGAGGGACATAAGCATGTTTAGATGAGCATATTTAGAAGCAAATCAATTTACATCTTGTTCAAACGCAAATGGTGATCAAGGGCACAATGTCCACCTGGGGACCAGTGCCAAGTGGCGTCCCTCAGGGGTCAGTGCTGGGACCAGTGCTGTTTAACATCTTTGTCAGTGACATGGAGAGAGGAATCGAGTGCACCCTCAGCAAGTTTGCAGATGACACCAAGCTGTGTGGCACAGTCGACTTGCTGGAGGGCTGTGGCGTTTCTGTATTACCTTTTCACTGTATATATCTGTAAATATCTGCTATACATTGTAAATATCTACCTGTATATTGAGCATTGCTGTAAATGCAAAGCTTCATTTATCAACTTCCAGCCATTCTGAGTCCTAGCCTGGGTTATATCAAAGGGACAGGTAACTGCTAAACCACCACAGCTCTGAATCACCTTTGGAGCCTTATTGACCATATCACCTCAGCTATTGAAATTATTTTGTCTGAAAGCCTCTCTCCTTCCACTTAATCTCCCTTTCTTGCTATTGCCCAATATCTGCTTTTCCTTTCTTGCTATTGCCTAATACCACCTTTATCTTCCTTAAGCCACTGCTCTTTCCCGTTACCTTTAGCATAATTCAATCCATTTTGCCAAATTTTCTTCCATTACAGCCTTTTAAAATAAAAGCAGGTAAAGACTAAAGAGATGACATCTTTTTTAATGACTGTCTTTTAATATTTAACGACTTCCACTGAAGGAGAAGTCACTCTGCCCCTTGGGTTAATATTGCACTATTGGGTAGGAGGAACTACAGAAGAAAGCACTGCTTAAAAGCAGCTGATAAAGCATAAATTTTGTCAGACAGCTGCTCCCTTTTTAACACCTTCAGAGGCCACAGGAGTTTTCAGACACGGTGGTTAACTGTTTGAGGATATTCTCTATGTCTGCTGGGAGTGTTGATATCAAATCTGTTTCAAGATTTGCTGTAACAAAGGTTTCTTCCCAAAGTAAAAATGGAGAAAATCAAAAAGGTTGTCTGCTGAGGGTGCTTACCAGGTCACAATAGCACCAAAATAAACTTAATATATCCAGTTTCATTTAAAAAGATCACATGTTAAAAAGGATCTTAGAATCATAGAATGGTTTGGGTTGGAAGGGACCTTAAAGACCACCTAGCTCCAAATCCTCTGCCATGGGCAGGGACATCTTCCACTAGACAAGAATGCTCAAGGCCTCATCCAGCCTGTCCATGAACACCTTCAAGGAGGGGGCATCCATGACCTCCCTGGGCAACCTCTTTCAGTGTCTCACCACCCTCACTGTAAAGAATTTCTTCCAATCTAAATCTCTCTTCCAGCTTAAATCCATTCCCTCACATCCTATCACTACCAACCCTTGTAAAAAACTCCTTCTCTTTTGTGTAGCCCCCTTTGGGAACTGGAAGGCTACTATCAGGTCTCCCCAGAGCCTTCTCTTCTCCAGGCTGAACAGCCCCAACAAAATAATTTAAGTAGCAAATATAATTTTGGTTTGGTTTGGTTTGGTTTTGGTTTTTTGGTGTTTTTTTTTTTTTTAGAAAATGA
>VWZI01008213.1:324362-450613 GCA_013396835.1 Psilopogon haemacephalus
TGCTTTGTCAAAATAATGCCCTAATGAGTGGGGATTTGTTAAGCATGGGCTTCTGCACTCAGTCTGCCAGCGGCAGTGACAGCAAGGGAGCTCTTGGGACCACGTTAAGCTCTGCTTAGATTGGGAAGGATTAATTTGTACCCCAGGGAATCCTTATAGTTTTGTGGTAAACAAACATGGTCCTTGTCGAAAAGGACACTCAGGTTTTGGTTTTTTTTTATTTTTTTTAAGTACATATCTACTGCTGGACAGGTAACAGATGAGCCTAGAAGGAGGACCCCATCTGCACTTGGACATCTGGACAAAGCATCATGAATTCACTCAAAGGTACAAAAGTGACGACGATGGAGAGACGAGATGCTACTTGATGCAAGTGGAGTGTCCTTTTGTTGTGTGCAAAGCACCAGCTTATATATCCTAAAAATCCAAACTTTTACATCGTGTCTGTGGTGGTTTGGCAGTTGCCACCCACACACCCCCCCCCCACCCCGTGAAATAACCCAGGCTAGGACACAGTCTGCTGGAAGTTAAGCAATGAAGCTTTATATTTACAGCATCACACAATATGCAAGCAGATATCTACAATGTATAGCAGATATTTAGATGATCCTTGTGGTCCCTTCCAACCCTGACTTATAGATATCTACAATGTATAGCAGATATTTAGATGATCCTTGTGGTCCCTTCCAACCCTGACTTATTCTATGATTTTTCAGCTATTCTGCCCTCAATGGAAAGCTTTTATGGTTAGTGTTGCTCTTTAATGATGACCCAAGTGATTTTTTTTTCTGAATCATGGAGATTTTCTTTTAAATCACTCCATATATTTATTGCTGAACTGTAAAAAGGACATCAAAACAATTCCTTGGGAATTTATTCTCTTGCAAAGCCAAACAGCAAAGTTCTGGAAAAATCCTCACTTTGGCATACTGACTGATGTGTCGTGAAACAAAGTAATGAACCATCTTGGATTAACCAAGATTTAAAAGCAGAGGGAAGAAAATGAAAAGCTTACCCCTTATTAAAAAGATCTATAATTGGACTTCTAGAACTTGGTAATTACACAGAGCACAAATTTCTCAGGCATCTGCAATTATTTCAGATATTTTATAAGAAGTCCAATGTTTCCATCACATGCTGCAGCACCAGAGATCAAAAATGGTCATAGAATCATAGAATGGTTTAGGTTGGAGAAGACCTCAAAGATCATCCAGTCCCAGATAGATGTGATCTATCACATCAGCTCTTGCTGACACTTGGGTAGCTTGAACTCACTGCAGAGACTAATGCCAAACTGTAAGGCCCATCAGATCTGCAGACTGCAGCTTCTGTAAGTACCTAATATGAAGCACATGAAAGTTTTATCCAGCATATATTGCTGCTATGTCACTATGCCAACCAGAAATTAGCTTTGCTGTTTCTTTAGCTGAAGATGTGTTTTTGTAACACAGACTCAGTGTGTGAGGCAGAAAAGCCCAGGTGCAATTTTTCAGACCTGGTGTTCAGGTGAATTTAACAAAGAAGCAAAATGTAGACCTTGGGAAATGCATCTCTCATCTGAGGCATGAAGGTGAGCAGGGTCACACTCAGGCTTTCAGGAGATCCGTCTCCAGGGAAGCTGGCAGAGCCTATTTCCTTTGGACTGCAAATTCTCTTGTGCACCTTTGTATTTTCTGTAGGGTACATGTCAACCTCGGTAACCCTGACTGGTCAGCATCCCAGTGCTACCATAGCATCAGCAGTAAATGACAATAATCCCCCAGCAGCTCCACTGATTCTGTTGATTTGGCTTAGCCTTGGTAGGCAAGGACGAAATGCAGCTCAGAGCTAGAGCTGAGGAGGGCTTACTCATCAATTGCCAGGTACTACAGCCTAGATTTGCTCCCTGTAGAGAAGGAATCTGCTGTTGTAGGACTTGCTTCCTACAAGGGACATAAATTCCAGTATACAATTAAGGGCACTGTGGTAGCCTGTAATAGTTTCCAAAGACATTAAATTATTGCCTATTCATATATCAGCTGTGTCCAAGCCTATGCTACTACTTACACCTCCCCAGAATTCTGTCAGACACTTAAATCACTGCAAGCCTTGCTCCTTATCATAGAATCACAGAATAGTTTAGGATGGAAGTGAGCTCAAAGCTCATCCAGTTCCAATCCCCTGCTGTAGGCAGGGACATCTCCCATTAGAACAGGTCACTCAAGGACTCATTCAACCTGGCCTTGAACACCTCCAGGGAGGTGTTTCACTTTAAGGACTTGAGAGCTTTGGTAAAGAATCTCTTGCCTTGTGTCTGAACTGAGGATTTACATTTGGGAGTAAAAAAGGAGTTTTAATCTAGATTTTAATTAAACTTCTATGATTTCATTAGACTTTGCTCAGCTGTTCAAGCAATGCTTGTTAAAAAGTGCCCATCTCCAAAATTCTGAAGCGCAGATGGATTAATGCCAGTTTTTAATAGACAATCCCAATCCCAATCCCGATTTTTTTTTTCCCCCATGGCTAAATAGTGTTTCCTTGGGCATGTGCATCCCATAACATAGCATCCCAATTAGCTCTTGGGAGCACTTTTTTTAGTCTCAGTGATGTCTTGCCAGCAAAGAACCAGTGCCACCTAGGGCTGAAAGGAAGGGAAGTGCCCAAGATAATAAAAACACTCAGTCTGGAGAAGAGGAGGCTCAGGGCAGACCTTATTGCTGTCTACAACTACCTGAAAGGAGGTTGTAGCTAGGTGGGGTTGGTCCGTTCTTCTAAGCACCCAGTGACAGAACAAGAGGACACAGCCTCAAGCTGCGCCAGGGCAGGTTTAGGCTGGACATTAGGAAGAAGTTCTACATAGAAAGAGTGATTGGCCTTGGAATGGGCAGCCTGGGGAGGTGGTGGAGTTACCATCCCTGGTGGTGTTTAAGAGGCTGCATGAGGCACTTAGAGCCATGGTTTAGCTAATGAGAAGGATTAGGTGATAGGTTGGACTCAATGATCCTAGAGGTATTTTCCAACCTGGTCGATTGTGTGATAATAGAAACCAGGGACAGAAAAAGGGAAATAATCGGGGGGTGAGGGGGGGGAAGTGGGGCTGGAATTCAGCTACCAAAGATAGGAAACACATCACAGAGATACCCAAATCCTTGACCAGAGAAAGCAGTGCCCTGACCTGGGGCATGGTGGTGAGGAAAGGTGGGCTCTGCCTGCTGATGGTGCCTCTGCTCTGTATCTGTGACACCTGCCCAGTGCTCCTCCAAACCAAGTCACTTCACCAGGAGTGGGAATGTGGAGAAGAAGGTGGTTCCTCAGCTGCACCTAGACATCTTGATATTAAAGAATAGTAAACATTTTAAAAGGATGCTAATTAAAAAAAAAAAAAAACAAAACAAAAAACCACCAAAAAACTGTGGGACCACACCTTTAGAAAATATGTCCTAATCTCTGGTGTCTGTGTACATACACACATATATATATGGTTCTATTTTATCTCTTTCTTAAAGCTATTTTAAAATCCTACTTCTGTTTATCACGTTTTCATGTAGAATATGAGGAAAACACACCTCACACGGAAAATGTGTGTTCCATATGGGACAGGACAGCAGAAAACTGGAGTTGGCACTCAGGATATTCACTGAATAAGTTGTCTTTGAACTCCCTCTGGTGGCACAAAGGATTTGGAAAGGAGGGGGGAAAAAAAAAAAAAAGATTTTGTGAGCACTGATAAAGCCTCAAATTACGTAGTTTTGGCAATGCTTTGATAGTTTGTGATTTTTTTTTCTTTACACCTCTTAGAAATGGCTATGAAAGAAGATGGTAGAATACAAAACTTAGGCAGAGATTGGGTTGGTTTGGGTTTTGGTTTGTTGGTTTTGGGTTTTTTTTTTCATTTTGTAATGCAGAAATTGGGTTTCTCTCACCTGGCTTTCTCTATTGTCTGTAAAGCAACTACTTCTAAAGAGAAGCAGGCCTGAGAAGTCAAGGATGCTTAGGACCACTAACTGGAATGGGCTGATCGGAGACATTCTTGCCTGTATTGGTGAGGAATTAACCCTCAGATGGACTTCAATAAGGATTCCTTGGCTGCTGGTGTGAGCAGTTACCAGAATGAGCAAAAGAATCACAATCATCTTTTTTATTTTTATTTTTTTTTTAACTGAAAACTTGTCTACATTGCATATATGAACATACAGGGGGGGTTGCCAGCTGCATTTTATGCTATGTGTGTTGGCTAACAACATCAATGCTTATAGAAACATAGAATCAGTCAGGGTTGGAAGGGACCAAAAGGAGCATCTAGTTCCAACTCCCCTGCCATGCCCAGGGACACCCTACCCTAGATCAGGCTGCCCACAGCCTCTGCCAGCCTGGTTGCAAACACCTCCAGCAATGTGGCCCCAACCACCCCCCATAGGCAACCCATCCCAGGCTCTCGCCACTCTCATGCCAAACAACTTTCTCCTCACATCCAGTCTGAATCTCCACCTCCAGCTTTGCTCCATTCCCCCTAGTCTTGTCACTACCTAATAGCCTAAAAAGTCCCTCCCTAGCTTTCTTGTAGCCCCCTTCAGATCCTGGAAGGCCACAATAAGGTCACCTGGGAGCCTCCTCTTCTCCAGCCTGCACAGCCCCAACTCTTTCAGTCTGTCCTCACAGCAGAGGTGCTGCAGCCCTCTGAGCATCCTCATGGCCCTTCTCTGGACACCTCCAGCATGTCAAATGTTGGTCTGTTCAGTCCAAGTCTGTAAACCTCTACCTCATACACTGTCTGCACCGACTATCAAGTCCTTTTTTGCTCTTTGATTAATTAGCCATTAATTTATGTTTTATTTCTAAGAGATTGGATGTTATTTATATATTATTTGTATATTATTTATATATTTATACTTGGAACACCTTCCATTTTACAGGCCCCTGCCAAATTATGGAGTGCTTGAGATTAATTAGCCATTAATTTAAGTGTGCTTTATTTCTAAGAGGTTGGATGTTATTTGTATATTCTTATTTGTATATTTACACTTGGAATACCTTCCATTGCCAAATAATGGAGTGCTTGGGATTAGTTAGCCATTAATTTAAGTATGTTTTATTTCTAAGAGTTTGGATGTTATTTGTATATTCTTATTTGTATTTTTATACTTGGGATATCTTCCATTTTACAGGCCCCTGCCAAATAGTGGAGTGCCTGGGATCTGTGTTTGCACCATAGTCCTGCAGAATCACAAAATGCTCAGGGTTGGAAAGGAAAGCACAAAGATGAAGTGGGAGACACCTGTCCCTTCAGCATTAAGGTTTTTTTAGGTAGTGTGGAAATATGTGGTCAACAGCTTTTGGAATTGCTCTTTCAAATGCCAGTTTCTGTCTGATGGGAGGCAGTGATGCATCCTCCAATGAAGCAGAATTAGACACCAATTCTACCCAAATGATTCCTGTCATTTCCATGATAGCCTGATTGGGTGTTGAAATTAACACTGAATGCCTCAGGGAACATTAATGGCTTATGAAAAGAAATGGTTTAGCCATCAGCCCAGCTTTGTGGCAAACGAAGGTTTGGTTAATTGCTGCAAACTGCAAGTAAAGTTTTTTTGTTTAGGGGGTTTGTTGGTTTGGTTTGGTTGGTTTGTTTGTTTGTTGTTTGGTTTGCTTTGGTTTTTTTCTTTCACTGGAGGGAGAAACATGCAACAAAACTTCTGTTACGCTGATTTAGCATCTGTCATGATTTAACTTTTAACCAGCAGCTGAGCAGCATACAGCTATTTGCTCACCCACTTCACTGGGGTGAGACAATATCCTGGGTCTGGCTGGAACAGAGTTAATTTTCTTCTTAGTAGCTTGTATGATGCTGTGTTTTGGATTTAGGATGAGAATAATGGTGATAATACACTGATGTTTTAGTTGTTGCTAGGCAGTGGTCAAGGGTTCTGCCAGTGTGTAGGCTGGGCTGGAGGTTTTGTGGTGTGATATAACAAAGTGAAATGAATGTTAAGTGAAATGAAAATGTTCAGTGACTGGAAATATTTTCTCAATCTTCACCATATTTTCAGCTTTCCCTAGCTAAAAAAGAAGAGAAAATGATCTTCTTGTGCAGTGCTTGGATGTGTGAATTCCAATGAAACTTTCATTGACACTCTCCCCTCTCTTCCAGATAAAACTAACCTGATCTTTTGAATTTTTTTCTTTTGCTCTTAAACTCCTTTTGACCTTATTATTAGTAAATCTCACCAGCAAGCAGACTGTATATGGGTTGCCTATGTGAGGTGGTTGGGGCGACATCCCTGGAGGTGTTTAAGGCCAGGCTGGATGAGGCTGTGGGCAGCCTGATCTAGGGTAGGGTGTTCCTGGGCATGGCAGGGGAGTTGGAACTAGATGATCCTTGTGGTCCCTTCCAACCCTGATTGATTCTGTGATTCTACGTTCTTTGAGAATGGTGAGCTGTGGATGCCTCATCCCTGGAAGTCTTTGAGGCCAGGCTGGATGAGGCTTTGAGCAACCTGGTCAAGTGGGAGGTGCCCCTGCACATGGCAAGGGAGTTTTGAACTAGATGACCTTTAAGGTCTCTTCCAAATCAAGCCATTCTATATTTCTCTGAGATACACCCTAACCACAATATTTATTGTTTATGATTTGTAAGGAAGAAGTCAGAATATTACCCACATTTCATCAAGTCCTTTACAATCTCTGAAGGCCTAACTTGTTCTGAAAATATCTTCCAATTCTGTTTCCTGGGACTTAAAAAACCCCAAACAAATGTGTATGTGCAAAAAAAAGAGATTGCCCGTATATATATGACAAAGAAAAAAGTGGCCAACATATTTGATGCAAACAAATGCTGCCAAGTGCACTGTTAAGCTGTTGTCCATAGCAAATGGCTGTAAACCCACATTATTCTATTTCATTTACTAGTGAGGTATTGCTCTTTCTTCTTTAAAGCCACAATGAAGTCTCCCTTGCCTGTGATCGCATATTTGGACTGCCCTATCCCAGCCCACTGTAAACCAAAATGAGTTTAAGACCTTCATTTGTTCTTTAGAGCTCCTTTGGAGCTTTGTCATTTTCAGTGCTGCCAAGTTTGCAAGACTTTGGGTAAGCAGATCCTGTGGATATGAAAGAGGCTGAGGAATCATTAAGTAAGACACTCAATAAGACATCTTTATTGGGCTTTACAAATCACCAGTACTGGAGACAGTAGTGGGGTTTGAATTCACAAAGTGATGCCTTAAGAAAAAAAAAAAAGGGGAAAGCACCTGCTGCAGATGTGAGCTACAAAACTAGGACAGAAAGTACATTAGAGAAGAAATAAGGCAAAACCCCACCAAACAACAAACCCTCCCCCAAGACAGGGCAAGGGAGGGAGAGCAACACTGGGGAAATGAGTGCAGGAAAGCTGGGAAAGCTCCACCTGTCCTCAGTTTGTGTTGGGTAGTGAGACAATGTGAAGCCCTGCAGGCTATCACAAGCAGGCTAAGGAAAAAGCAGTGCTTGAGCCGGAGTCACCCAGGAAGAGCAGATGACTGTGAGAGGGACACGGGAGGAGACAGAGGGTTGGCTTTATGTGGTGGTTCTGCAATCCATCAGTTTCCGCAAGCTCCTGCGGAAACTGTCATCCAGAAAGGCATACAGGAAAGGGTTGAAGCAGCTGTTGGCATAACTCAAGGTAGTAATGAAGTAGGAAATCCCAATGACGAGTGGTGTTTGTGGGATGTCTGTGGTGAGGGCCACCACCGTGCTAAGGTGGTAGGGGGTCCAGCAGAACAGGCACACAGCCAGGATGACAACCACCATCAGTGTCACCTTTTTCTTGGCCTTGTCCAGGGCTTTCGCGTTGCAATCGAGGTGCACACGTCTCAGTCTGAAGAGCATAGTGGTGTAGAGGATGCAGATGGTGGATACGGGGATGGCAAAGCCTAAAATCAGTGTGTAGATCCGGCTCCCCTTCCACCACATGCCCTCGGGGTGGGGGAACACAAAGACGCACTGGGAGCGCCCCTGCTCCGTGTGTATCTTGGCAAAGACAGTGAAGGGCAGGATGATGATGGTGACAAAGGACCAGACACAGAGGCTGACGATCTTGGCCGCTCGGTAAGTGCGGTAGGACATCTTCCTGGACTTGGTGGTGGCCACCACAACCAGATAGCGGTCAATGCTCATGACAGTGAGGAAGTAGATGCTGGAGAAGGTGTTGTACTGGTCTATGGAGATGATGAGCTTGCACATGAACTCCCCAAAGGGCCACTGCAGGAGCAGGTAGTCAGCGATGTTGATGGGCAGCACCAAGGTGAAGAGCTCATCAGCAATGGCCAGGTTGAGGATGAAGATGTTGGTGACTGTTTTCATCCGGGGGGCTTTGAGAATTACATAGATGACGGCGGTGTTGCCCGTCAGCCCCACAGCACAGATGACAGAGTAGATGACAGGCACTGCGGCGTAGAAGCTGGGGTTCAGTGGGGGGCTGGATGCATTCAGACCCTCATCCCCCCTCGTGGTGCAGTCTGCACAGGAGGAATTGGTCTCAAGGAGGAAGAAGTTCTCCATGGCCCCAGAAAAGGGTGGCCAGTCCCACTGGTGACTTGGAAGTGAGACAAGACCCTGCTCTACTCACGCCTGTCTCCTCCACTGTGTCTGCCCACCGAGGTCTCACATATGCTGCACGTCACTGCCCTGCCAGGAGCAAAGGGAAATCACCAAGGGCTCAGCCAGCAGCACGGGGGCCCTTCATCCCCTCCAAAGTGGGGACAGCTTCCCAAAATCTGTCCCTTCCCTCCTTCGGCGCCGATGGGCACCGTGTGGGGTCAGCCCCCAGCCCTGCACCACTCCAAGGTACCAGCGCTCACCTGGGAACTCGGCGCTCCCTCCCCGCTCGCTGTTCCTCCGCCCAGAGGTGCCGCAGAGGGGCAGAGGGACTCGCCCTCGGGAGGGAGCCGCTGTCTCTGCGATGTCACCCACAAAGCCTGCCCCCCGGTAGGGAGGGTACACTGACCTCTGCCACTCCGACTGCCCTGGGGGTGGTCCCGGAGGAGCGCAGGGCGGGGATGCGGGTCCCAGGTCGATGCAGAGGGTGGAATGCGAGTCCGGAGTCCGCGCAGGGGAGTGCTGCTGCTGCCACTTCTTTGCTTGATCCCGAGAGCTCCCTGTGTGCCCCTCTCGGTCCAGGGAGCACCAAGGAGGTGGCAGAAGCCGCAGAGAGAATGGTTCAGAAGTCAGGAACTGGACCGGAGAGATCCTGCTGGTACCTGAGGTCACATCTCCGCACGACGGCGAAGAGGGAGAGAAATGTCAGCTCCGGGTGACATCCTCTTGTCATGCCGGAGCTGGGAGCCCAGCACCCACCCACCGCCCGCCCGGTCCCGGGGGTTGTCCCGGTGCAGGGGGAGGGCAACGCCAGGCAGTCAGCTGATGCCGAGCGTCTGGTCGCGACCAGGCATTTGCCAGGGCTGTGGATACCGAGCCAGAGCGGGAAAGATGCTCTGGAGGTCCTGCCCCTCCTCCCGCCACTTCCCCTCCTTCTCCCTGGGATAATGATGGACGGAACTATAAAACGGGGAGCAAATCTTTTACAGAGGATAATTCAGAGTTAGACAATCCTTTTGTGTTTGGTGCTTTGTTTTGGGGGTTGATTGTTTGTGTTTGGTTTTGGTTGTTAATTTTTTTTGGCAATATTTTCTTTCTTTCTTTTAATCTTTTCCTTTTCTTCTTCTTCTTCATCATCATCATCATCATATTATTATTATTATTATTCCCCCCTTCTCCCCAAAAATTACAGATTAAAAATGATCTCATTTCTTTGTTTTATTTCTTAAATGAGATTTAATTCTTTTGGTAATATTTTCTTTCTTTTTATCTTTTTCTTTTTTCTTCCTTTTGTTCCCCTTCTTCTTCTTCTTCATAGTTTTATTATTATTATTATTATTATTATTATTTTTCTTCTCCTCCTCCCCAAAAATTACAAAGAATAAAAAAGATCTCACTTCTTTGTTTTATTTCTTAAATGAGATTTAATTCTGTGTACATAGGATACAATTTTGCACCTCTTAGAAGGGCAAACATCTTCTTTTGTGCTGTTAGCTGCAGCACTGACCACACGCATCAAAACTAATTACTAATAAATTGCTAATAGTTTAAATACATGCATCTTTTGGCAAATAATTTGGCAAGATTGTTGAGTATCTTTAAACTAACACCAGAGAGCAAGACACAAACACGGCTCTGAGTCTCCCATATTCTGATGCATAATTATCTGGATTAGGAAGTCATGAGATTAAATATGTGAAATATCTGGATAATATAAAATGTCACTAATACAAACATTCAAGCAAATAAAGAGTAAATAGGTAAAAAAGCACAAGTAGAGAAAAGGACTTCTGCTTCACTCTGTTTATGCTTTGTAGGGCTCCATCTTATTTTGTTCTCTGTTACTGGCTACATCATACAGCAAGTGATAGTTCACCAAATGGAGCACACTGTCTGCTCTGTCACTCCTGGGTTCCTTTCTGGAGAAGATTCGAAAGCAAAAATGTATTTACACACCTGTGTGCTCCCAGCAGAGTGAGTTTTGATCCCTTTTCTTGTGTACTTTACAATCCCACGAGCCAAGCAAAGAAAGAGTCACCTTTGCTGTGAAGTTTATTAGAAGTCAGCATTTGAGTTAGGTTTTCTGACCCCCAAGAATTAAGTGCAGCTGTCTGAAAGTGAATATCCCTTTGGAAACTTTCTCTGAAAGCATATTTTAAGTTTTGGGTGTGACCAAAAACTCCTGGGGAGCACTCCCCACCCACCACCAGAAAAAAAATAGTTCCCAGCTGTTATGGAACTGGGGAGGGTGGTCAGTCATCATAGAATAGTTTAGGTTGGAAAAGACCTCGAAGCTCAGCCAGTTCCAACCCCCCTGTGCCATAGGCAGGGACACCTCCCACTAGATCAGGAAACTCAAGGCCTCATCCAGCCTGGCCTTGAACACCTCCAGGGAGGGAGTAGCCACAACCTCCCTGGGCAACCTGTGCCAGTGTCTCACCACCCTCACTGCAAACAACTTCCTCCTAACATCCAGTTTCAATCTCCCCTCTGCCAGTTTGAACCCATTCCCTCTCGTCCTGTCATTACAAGACCTTGTGAACAGTCCCTCCCCAGCCCTCCTGTAGGCCCCTTCAGATACTGAAAGGTTACTCTAAGGTCTCCTGAAAGCTTTCTCTTCTCCAGGCTGCAGACCCCCAACTCTCTCAGCCTGTCCTCAGTGCAGAGCTGCTGCAGCCCTCTCAACATCTTTGTGGCCTCCTCTGGACTCTCTCCAACAGTTCCATGTCCTTCTTGTGCTGGGGGCTGCAGAGCTGCACACAGTACTCCAGATGGGGTCTGAGGAGAGCCAAGGGGCAGAATCCCCTCCCTTGCCCTGCTGCCCACAGCTGCTCTTGCTGCAGCCCAGCACACAGTTGCTGTCTGGGCTGTGTGTGCACACTGCAGGCTCATCTTGAGCTTTCCATCAACCCAGACCCCCAGGTCCTTTTCCTGAGGGCTGCTCTCAGCCACTCATTACCCAGCCTGTATTTGTGCTTGGGATTGTGCCCACCCAGGTGCAGGACCTTACACTTGGCCTTGTTGAATTTCAGCAAGCTGAAGGGCAGAGAAATAGACTGACAGAATCCATGGTAACTCACAGAAGAGAAACGTTTCCCGTGTCTGAGATGGAAAAGCCACACACAACAGCAGAGGCTGGGTGCTGCAGACCAAAAAGTCACCCTGTTTTGTAGGAAAGAATGAGGAGCACCTGGCAGAGAATAAAATGAATGTGAGTGAGCAGAGAACCCTTCCAACAGTGAAGGCAAACCATGTCCTGTGCTTCGTTAGCAAGTGTGCAGCCAGCAGGCCGAGAGAAGAAGTTTCTGTCTACCTGGCAATTATGATATCACACAGTTTGGGCTGTCCAGTAGGGAAAAAAGATGTCAAGAAAATGCAGTTAAGTGCAGTGGAAGACCATTGAGAAGCTCCAGTGGCTGGAGATCATTACAGGTGAGGAGATGATGAGGGAACTGGGTTTGATCTGCATGGAGACGAAAAGGCCTGGGGGCACCAGGACATTAATTGCTGCCTCCAGCCATCTGACTGTGCATTCTGGAGTGGATACAGCCACAACCTTCCTGACTGTGCATTCTGGAGTGGATACAGCCACAACCTTCCTGACTGTGCATTCTGGAGTGGATACAGCCACAACCTTCCTGACTGTGCATTCTGGAGTGGATACAGCCACAGCCTTCCTGACTGTGCATTCTGGAGTGGATACAGCCACAACCTTCCTGACTGTGCATTCTGGAGGGGACAGAGCCACAACCTTCCTGACTGTGCACTCTGGAGGGGACAGAGCCACAACCTTCCTGACTGTGCACTCTGGAGTGGATACAGCCACAACCTTCCTGAATGTGCATTCTGGAGAGGATACAGCCACAGCCTTCCTGACTGTGCATTCTGGAGTGGATACAGCCACAACCTTCCTGACTGTGGATTATGGAGAGGACAGAGCCACAACCTTCCTGACTGTGGATTATGGAGAGGACAGAGTCACAACCTTCCTGCAGCTGCAGAACAGTAGGATGAGGGGCAACAGCTACAAATTGCACCAAGGTAAATTGTGATGTAAGAAACAAAATTATTCACACTGAGAGTGATTGAACTTCTGAGCACTGCTCCATCCCTGGAGATGCTCCAAATTTGACTGAACACAGTATGGAATGGCTTGATCTAATCATGGAGTTGGCAGAGCTTTGGGCAGGGGATTGTGTTAGGTGATGTTCAGAAGTCCCTCTAGTCTGAATTATTCTGCTGTGCTGTGGTTCTGCCACGTTCAGTTCTTATTTGAAGCCTTTCAAATAGTCCCAAGAAATTAAACAACAACAATAATAAAATAATAAAATAATAAAATAATGAAAACGAAGTTTTTCACAGAAGCTGCATGCTTTTGATGCAATTGCATAACACCAAACCTTAAATGAAAATGCTACTTTCTAACAACCCTCTGCAGCAGAGGAATGGATACCCTCTGAGAGAGCACAGAACATCTGGTGAGCAATTCATGGGTGAAGGAATCATCCAGCAGATCTGGAAGGTGATGTTCCCAGACAGATTACATGCATAATGTGATCATTATGAACGCAGTTGTGCTTCACATGCTGTGAGTTTCCAATCTGACTGAGAATCCTTATGGAGATTCACTGATTCTCAGTAATTTCCTCTCTTTTGACTGCTTTTCTGTTTTTTTGTGTGTGTATGTATGTGTGTGAAAATAGCTTCAGGAGTTGATTTTGTGGGAAGAGTGAGGCAGGAAAAAAAAAAGGAAAAAAAAAAGTTCCTATTAATTTTTATCTGGAAGAGTTCAATAATTGATTACATATTAAAATGCAGATTTAAACTGGACTGATGGAGCAGAGAGGCTGAATAGCAAGGGATAAAAAAAAAAAATCTATATTTTTATTTCTGATTTTATTTTCTGATTAATTTCTACCCCACATCTAAAAGCTGTCAAGGTTATTTCTGTATTCACCAGTGATGTTTGCTATAGATTTGGACACCTCAAAAAAAGATGCTATAACTCTGTGAGGCAATCTCAGAATTTATCAGTGTGCTGGGTCACATTTTTGCTGGGTCTAACTAACCAAATGAGAGATGTTTACTATGTGGCATAATAATTAAAAAAAAAAAAAGAGACACATCAAATCCAAGCAGCGCTAAAACCGTCACAGTGATGCATTGAATCATAGAATCAGTCAGGGTTGGAAGGTATCACAAGGATCATCCAGTTCCAACCCCCCTGCCATGCCCAGGGACACCCTACCCTAGATCAGGCTGCCCACAGCCTCTGCCAGCCTGGCTGCAAACACCTCCAGGGATGTGGCCCCAACCGCCTCCATGGGGTACCCATTCCAAGCTCTCACCACTCTCATGCTGAAGAACTTCCTCCTCACATCCAATCTGAATCTCCCCACCTCCAGCTTTGCTCCATTCCTTCTAGTCCTGTCACTACCTGATAGCCTAAAAAGTCCCTCCCCAACTTTTCTGTAGGCCCCTTCAGATCCTGGAAGGCCACAATGAGGTCACCTCAGAGCCTCCTCTTCTTCAGCCTGAACAGCCCCAACTCTTTCAGTCTATCCTCATAGCAGAGGTGCTGCAGCCCTCTGAGCATCCTCATGGCCCTTCTCTGGACACACTCCAGCATGTCCACATCCCTCTTGTAACAGGGGCTCCAAATCTGGACTCAGTACTCCATGTATGGTTTCACCAGGGTGGAGTAGAGGGGGAGAATCACCTCCCTGGCCTTGCTGGCCACACTTCTCCTGCTGCAGCCCAGGCTCTGCTTGGCTTTCTGGGGTGCAAGTGCACACTGCTGGCTCACGTTGAGCTTCTCATCCACCAGCACCCCCAAGTCCCTCTCTGCATTGCACATTGTACAGTGAGAAGCACTTCTAGGAATCAGAAAAGTAGGTGCCAGAAACCTTTCAGTGGCAGGAACATTGATGGCACACCTCGGAGCTAGTTCCAGAAGTGTCAAAAATGCTCTTTCACACAGTATGTAATAGGGTAGTTGCCAGTGAGACAAAGAACCTCAAGGAAACAAGATTCATCCTAGAAAGCAGGAACTTCTCTCAACTTCAGGAGTTAACCTTCCAGACGTAAATCAGAGGCAAGCTCTTTAGTGGGGCCTGTTGTGATAGCACAAGGGGTGACGGTGTGAAGATTGAGGAAGAGCGGAATAAAGTAGTTCTCTCAGGTTCAGATAAGGAGGGAACCAGTGGTGAGTGGAACTGTAAATGTCTTGATACAGGCATTTAAAAAAAAATCTCCAAGATTATCAAGCTGATTTCACAGCTGGCAAAGACTCCTTGGAGGAGTGTGGCAGTTGCAACCAGCTCCTTCCCGCCCCAGGCAGGAAAGACCTCCAGGTGAGGCTTGTGAGGAGCTCATCTTTACCAGCTTTTTGTCTCCTGTGCTGCCAAGTTTAAGGTCCTTAAGTTTGCTTGGAGAACCAATAATTGAGCAATTGGCCACAGCCAAGCCCACAGGGGTATAAATGGAGTCCTGGTAAAGAGTGGAGCCCTCTTACTCTTACTGCACAGGACCTGATTCTGAAGCTTAGAACTTCTCTTTGGGACAGGACCTCTGGAACCCTGAGCTCCTACTCTGGTGAGTGCATATTTACATTCCTGGGTATTCATGAGAGATTTTACATTTATGAGTGAGTTCTGTGCCTGTTTTGACTCATTCCACCAAACAGTTTAGTGGTTTAATTAGCTGTGCAACAGAGTATTTTCCCAACTGACCTCCAAACCTGTGATTTTATTGTTTTGGAAGGAGAGCAGATTTAATTGCAATAAATCAGTGGCTGTTAGCTGCCTGTGTTGTCTGTATCCTTCAGGACTGTGAGCCCACTTAATTATTTTCTTTTGTGCTCTGCTGTGTGGTTAAAGGCAAGTTCTCAGGGAGGGTGCCTGTTTTGCTGGGTAAGGCAGTCCTCTTCTCTCCAGTTGTCATGTGTGCAGAGAACGTGACTCAATCCTTGCTTCATAATTTGCAGAACTTTGCCACGTAGAATTAAAACCAATGGCCTTAAGTTGTGGTTTGTTTTACACCTGCATTTTTTCTCTTACGTTGAGGGTAGCTCTTACTCCTTGTCTTCTCATCCTGTCCTTCCTAAAGTGCCCATGTCCCTCTGCTGCAGTGCTCTGGTCACAAGTGCCTTCTTACCATATATATCTCTGTGATCCTAACAGGACTGTGGGCCCACACCTGCACACATCTCTCTAATTCCATGTGTTTATTCCCCCTACTGCCTACATTTGTGGGAGTGAGATAACTCTGATGTCCTGAGCTCCTAAAAAGGTTGGAGAAATTCCTCCATAACGGTGCCTTTGTTGCTTCCATGCTGAACTGGAGGTGACTTCACCTTAATGTGCGCAAAGGGTTTGTTGCAATGCTCATGCTGAGCTTCTCTTTCAGCTCTGTCATTTCCTGGTTGAACCAAAAGCTTTTTCTCCCCAGAAAACATCTCCTAACTCTAGCAGCAATTCCATGCAGTGAATGTTTTGATTTTAGACTGTGAGGGGGTAAAAATGCAGTAATAATGGGAATGTGGCCAGCAGGGGCAATTTGCCAGTTTCCTCTCTCCTGGCAGTTGAAGAAGTAGATTTTTAGTCTACCAAATCTCTGCTGCTGCTTTGTGAACTGCCGTTAGTGCTCACACATCTCTCAAACTCAATGTGTTTATTCCCCATACTGCCTGCATTTGCAGGAATGAGATTCTCTGATGTCCTGAGCGCCTGAAAAGTGTTTGAGGAATTTCTCCATAATGGTGCTTTTGTTGCTGCACTGGAGGCGACTTCACCTTAATGCGTGCAAAGGGTTTGTTGCAGTGCTTGTGCTGTGCTGTCCATTCCTTTCAGCTCTGTCCTTTCTTGGTTGAACCAAAAGCTTTTTCTCCCCAGAAAACATCTCCGAACTCTAGCAGCAATTCCATGCAGTGAATGTTTTGATTTTAGGCTGTGCGGGGGTAAAAATGCAGTAGGAATGGGAATGTGGCCAGCAGGGGCAATTTGCCAGTTTCCTCTCTCCTGGCAGTTGAAGAAGTAGATTTTTAGTCTACCAAATCTCTGCTGCTGCTTTGTGAACTGCCGTTAGTGCTCACACATCTCTCAAACTCAATGTGTTTATTCCCCATACTGCCTGCATTTGCAGGAATGAGATTCTCTGATGTCCTGAGCGCCTGAAAAGTGTTTGAGGAATTTCTCCATAATGGTGCTTTTGTTGCTGCACTGGAGGTGACTTCACCTTAATGCGTGCAAAGGGTTTGCTGCAGTGCTTGTGCTGTGCTGTCCATTCCTTTCAGCTCTGTCATTTCTTGGTTGAACCAAACCATTTTTCTCCCCAGAAAACATCTCCTAACTCTAGCAACTAATGTTTTGATTTTAGGCTGTGCGGGGGTAAAAATGCAGTAGTAATGGGAATGTGACCAGTGGGGGCAATCTGCCAGTTTCCTCTCTCCTGGCTGTTGAAGGTGTAGGTTTTTAGCCTAACAAATCTCTGATGCTGCTTTGTGAACTGCTGTTATTGCTCAGGGAATTGTAGCTGTCTGTACAGCATGGTGGTGAACAGCTTGTCTCTAATATCAGGTGCTTGTGATATTATTGCTGCAGCGTTTGGAGGCATCAAAAGATGCCAGAACTTATAGGGAGACATTGAAGTAATTTATGGTTTGTTTTCTTTTTTTTTTTTCCTGAGTTTTTTGTTTGGTGTTTTGGTTGCTGGTGGTTTTTTAGTTGGTGTGTTGTTTGGTTTTTTTTTTTTTACTTTTATAACATCAGTTTTCTGGCAAGGCAATCAAAGACACAAGTGGTAGGCAGGTTAGAAAGGTGAGGGGAAACCCAGAAAAATACAGTGATTTGCACACACACACACCCCCCAGGAGAGCACTGCAGTTGTCAGAACAGTGAATCACATGTGAAATATGGATTTTCTAAGTAGGGAGGTGGTGGAGTCACCATCCCTGGAGATGCTCAAAAGAAGAGTGGATGTGGCACTTGAGGCTATGGTCTAGTGATTAAAGATGCTGGGATTAAGTTTGGACTGGATGATCCTGGTGGTCCTTTCCAATCATAACCATTCATAGTGATTAGATGTTATGCTGAGGGATCTGGTTTAGCCAAGAACTTGTCAGCATGAAACTAATGATAGGATTTGATGATCTTGAAGGTCTTTTCCAATCTAAGAAATTCTGTGATTCTGAGAATGAGAAGACCACAAAATACAATGCAGACTTTCATTCCACCACAGATAGCTGAGTTCGCATTGCTAACTACTGTAAGCTTTGAAGTTCTGTAACTTCAGTCCTTGTGTGGGTATGCCTAGGTCACAGCACCCATCTCATTTTCTCAGCAGGTGCACAGAGCATCTCCTTTTCAGCTGAGAGCAAAAAGAAATGAGAAAACATCAAGAATAACCTGCTAATCCCTCTGAAGTGTGATTTTCAGGGAAGTCTGGTCTAGGAACCCCAGCATCTCCTCAAGGAGCCATTAAAACCTGTAGGCCAAGCTCAGCTCTTGGCCAATGAAGTATGACCCCATTATGACTGGTGGAGCTGTGCCTAATGATAGGCAGTCATTAAGCATGCTAACACCATATGCTCATGCCCTGAGAAGACACTAATTTGTAATCATTATCTGTGCATACAGAACATCTCTGGCTGTGTCTTCTTCTGAATACTTGAAATAGTTCTTGCTGTCCATGTTAAGGAAAGAGAGAAGTCAGATGCCTTTGAGCACTGTGAATCATGACTGCATCTCTGTTAAACTTCAGTATCGATATCTTTTAACCTAGATGAGTTAGAAAGGAATAAATGGCTATGAAAATTGCCACTAAGAACTGAGATTTCTCCACAATGCCCTAAAAGTCTTGTACCTTCTCCATTCCATTTAGTCCATGTCTGAGTTGTAGAACGTAATCCTTCATCCTGTAGGATCATAGAATGGTTTAGGTTGGAAGAGACCTCAAAGAACATCCAGTTCCAACTCCCCACCATAGGCAGGGACACCTCCTGGCGCTCAAGGCCTCATCTAGCCTGGCTTTAAACACCTCCAGGAAGAGAGCAGCCACAACCTCCCTGAGCAACCTGTGCCAGTGTCTCACCACCCTCACTGTGAAGAACTTCCTCCTAACATCCTGTTTAAATCTCCCCTCTGCCAGTTTAGACCCATTCCCCCTCGTCCTGACATTACAAGACCTTGTGAATAGTCCCTCCCCAGCCCTCCTGTCTTTTTTAAAAAAAAATCTTTTAATACTGACCAGTAACAAGGGAGGATTGAGATGGTAATGAGATGATTTTACAAGCTTGGGAATGAGCAGCTGCTTGGCCAGTTGCAAATGGAGGTCTCCAGCGAGACAGAACATAAAAAGCTCTTTAATGGCACATTGCTCCTAAGCATTAAACCCTCTGACCTCAGTTTATATTGTAGTGTCCTTCTAAGTACTGTTTCTTAATTTAGTGAAGTTTATTCACAAATGCAATTCAGATTCTGGCCATTTAACAGTTGTACTCAGCCTCTACTTGGATACTTTCATGTTTCCTATCTGGTTGCAGAGAGAAGCAATCAGTTAAATTAACATTACTGTCATTTGAATGGGGAAGGGGAGCACCTGGCTCATGTTCAGTAGTGAGCACCAGCCTCACTACAACCTCCTTTTAGGTAGTTGGAGAGGGCAATAAGGTCCCCTCTCAGCCTCCTCCAGACTAAATAACTCCCTGTGCCTAGTGTTCAGTTATATTCCATTTGTCTTGGAATTAAAATACCCATCTATTAACCAAACCTGACTATTTAATAAAGAATTTTGGATGGCTGAGACTTGGAATACCAGTGTAGAACTTCTGGCAGCAAATAAAAACTTCTCATCAGCTCGACTTTTATTCCCCTTAGAAGAAAATGAAATGTTTCTTCACTCCTCAGTCAATGTTTTGAATCAAACCTTCCGATGAGGACAAATGAAGAATAGGTTGACCATTTAACATGCCAGACAGGGAAGGTACCTTTGTGGCTACTACCTAGCTGCTTGGAGATGTTACATGGTACTCCAACACATAGCTTTTCTCCCTGACAGCAGGGACATGCTATCTTTAGCAGTGTCTGTTGCCCATCCTGCAGCCAGGATGCTGAAATGCTGAGCTAAAGGGTTTGTCTTCTGGCATGCCAACAGGGAGAGAGTGCCATGTGTCTCTTGGCATGTGTGATCTTCTTCTCCTGAAGCTGGGACTTCCCACTGTCATAGCTAAATTGCACATCTTAACGAGTTGTGGAGTTTTGATCCTGTTAACCTATTTCACTTTTGCTTTAAAGCCATGTGGTCGTTGGGGGATCAAGCTTTGTTGTCTGAAGTGAATCAAACCCGTCCCAAAGTCCCCTTCCTAATGACAGTCTACAGAGGTCAGGCATTGCTTGCACTGCCCTTCAGCTATGAAAGGGTAGAAATCTCATTTCAGTGGACTTGAAGAACAGAGCCTCTGGAAAAATCAGAAACCCAAAATATAGTTTCAAGCATTTCTTTCTTGATGAGGTCTGAGGTTTGGTTCTTTCCTTTGGTGGACTGAGAGCTGCTGGAAGAAACTGTCCACTGAAGAGCAGCCTTTCAGAGCAAGAAATGGTAATTTTTTTGGTGACAGGTAAGATACCCCGAAGATATCAAAGAGTGGAAAAAACACAAACCCTTGGAATAAATCACATCATACCTGAGTAATCACAATGAGGCAGAAAAGGCTGAGTGCTTGGTTCTGCTGCAAGTCAGAATAGTTAATTCCAGACCCGTTTTGCTAAATGTTGGCCAGGGGCCTGACTCTTTTTTGGGCATTTTTTATGCTGCCTGGCAGCATTGCAGGTCCCAACAACAGATTTAAATGAATTCTTTGCTTGTTAGCAGTGAGCTATTCTTTCCAAGAGAATTTCTGGCTGCCTGGTGCTATCCAGATTGAGTTGAAGATGTCAACAATTTCACATTATTTATTTTCTGTTTTCTGAGAAAGAAGAAGAAGAAAAAGCCACAACCCTCTTTTTGGGAAGTTCCATCTGTGTTAGTGATACTCTGATTAGACATGGAAGTGCTTGAACTGTCTCTTCTCTCATTCTATAAAAAGAGCAATCAGCATAAAATCATAGAATCCGTCAGGGTTGGAAAGGACCACAAAGATCATCTAGTTCCAGCCCCCCCTGCCATGGGCAGGGATGTCCTACCCCAGATCAGGCTGCCAACAGCCTCATCTGGACTGTGCTTAAACATCTCCAGAGATGTGGCCCCAACCACCCCCCTGGGCGACTCATTCCAGGCTCTCACCAGTCTCTCATGCTGAACAACTTCCTCCTCACATCCAGTCTGAATTTCCCCACCTCCAGCTTTGCTCCATCCCCCCTAGTGCTCCAGGTGGGGTCTCAGGGGAGCAGTTAATTATTGCACACACTTCCAGTGGCTATGCACAGGTGCTGATTGCCAGGTACCTGCCCAGATGAAATGAAGTCTTGAGCATTTGTGCTGTGAAGGAAGATAGTGAAGGACTTTGGTTTAAGTCTGCAGGGAAAACAGGGAATGCGTTCACTTTGGCTGAAGATGAGGAGTTACTTTTAGCATAAATTGGTTCTTGGAAGGGGAAAATGAAGCTGAAGTGCTAAATGCCAAGAGTTTGCTTCGTTCCAAGATTGTGCTTTTTTTTTTTCATGGTGAGGGTGCCAGTTCTCAGTGACTCTCCAAAAAGAATTGCTGCTTAACATGCCCACTGGGGCACAGAAGCAGATGAAAAAAAAAAAATCCAGAAGTTTCTTTAAACTCTTTGCTGGATTTACTCTGAAAAGTCATCTACTTCAGAAGCATTATCAGCTACTACACATTTTATGCCTTCAGGTTTGCCAGCTGCAGGGGGAGAAGATCAGTGAATTTTCATGTCTGTGTGTGTCCACTGCAGCTGTAAATTATAGATCCTTTGGGAGTGCGTGAAGGGAGACCAGAAAGAATGTTTATTTTAGAAATGGTTCAATTTAGATTTATGCAAAACACAGAACAAAACCTGAGCAGCATCTGTGGCTTCGGTGGGGCATAGATGAGCAGGTAAAATATTCTTCTTGAGAATCAGCAGCTGGGCAAGGATGTGATTTTTGTATCTAGCAACTAAAGAATAATCTCCAGATAGGCTTGTGGTGATTTGAAGGCCAGCATAGACTTTTCTGGAGGATTTATTCATAATCAATTACCATTTACTTGAAAAGCATAAAGCCATGAACAGCTGAAAAAAGTATTAATGAGCACTGTCCATAGAAAATAGGCTGTTAGATGCCTTTTCAAACTTAATTCTAATATGTTGCATTAATTCAAAGCTGTTTCATAAGCCTAGCCTACATTTATTCTTCCCTTTCTCTGGAATCCTTCCTTATGCTTGTCTTAAAAAAAAAAAACACACACACAAAAAAAAAAAAAAAAAACAAACTAAAATGGATTTATACAATCCTCAGGCAGGGGAAATAAGGAAATGGTCTTTAATACCTGTAGCATTATTGGTCAGAGCAAAACATTCTCCTGTCTTGTGATTTTGATAGAATGATGCTATTAAATGCAGCAAGGCAGTACCTGAGAATCAAATCCACAAAGATATATTCGTCTTCGCTCTTAATACAATAACATGTCTTTTGAGATGGAGCTCTTAATGCTGTGATTTCTCCAGAGATGAGTGACTTGCCTCCCCTCTCTTCTTTTGCTGTGAAAGATGCTTTAGTATTGAAGGAGCTGAGGACCAATTCAGTGTGATGAGAACGCTGCAAAGATGCTTGCGAGTTGTAAATGGCACAGATTTGGACAGCCCCTCTTGTACACAGGAGACCCTGCAAAACAACAAATGGCAGTTGGAAGCAAATCGTTTTGGTGTTGCCAATGAAAAACACACACAAAAAAAGGAGTTTTAAACTCCCCCCCAATATTTTAATGATGATCATTAGTGACCTGTTCCAGTAGGAGGTGTCCCTGCCTATGGCAGGGGGTTGGAACTGGATGATCTTTGAGGTCTCCTCCAACCTAAACCATTCTATGATTAATAGAGCAACACACATACACACCAGAAAGCAGCACCCCCTCCACTCACCCTGCACCCCAAAGCAGTGGGGCCCAAATATTCCACTCCACCTCTCCAAAACCAAGGAACTGGCTCAGGAAAGATCCTTGGTCAGGAGAACATTTACCTAGCAATTCTCTTCCCTCCTGGTTAATGATGTTCAGTTTCAGAGTCAGTAATGAATTTCCATGTGAAAGCTGAGTTTTGGATTTTGCCTGTGTTGTAAGAAGCTGGATTTTTTTTGTTGTTGTTTTGGGGTTTTTTCTTTGTTTTTGGGGTTGTGGGTTTGTGGTTTTGTTGGTCTTGGGGTTTTTTTTGTTTGTTTGTTTTTGTTTTGGTTTTTCCCCTGACTTGAACAAATAGTAGCAAAATTTTAGAGAAATAATTGGCATTGCCAATACGGAGAGCCTCAGAATTCTGGGGTCCCCAACCTGCTGTAGTCTGTTTGGGTGGAACAGATGAAATCTAGGTTGAACTGTTGATGACATCACAAGACTACAGATAAGTAACCACACTACCTCTGGAATTTATGGGATCGTGGTGTTGCTGTTGCAATTATTTCTGCAACTTGTATTGTTGAGTAGAGGAGAGCTGCACTGGTGAGGATGATGATACTGTGACTGACTCAGTGGTGTCCAGCTAGCCCCAAATTCAAGCCAAAGATCTGCTACCTGTGTGAGAGGTCTTTCTGATGCTCATTCCTTTGATGTCTGCTCTCCAAAGTGAGTGCTGTGATAAACACCACTTTGGATTCATGTGGTGTAGTAGAGTTTATCCAGAGTAGGGAGTTGAATCAGCTTCTTGGGTATCCAGCTGTGAGATTTGACCACCATGTAGGACATTTGTGACTCTAAAGTGGATATTTCACTCTGATTTTTCTGATGGCTCTTCTGCCAGCACATTTCCTTCGGAAAGTTTCAGCAGCTGCAAATTCTCAGCCTGAGGAGAAAAACTCTGGCTGCACAGTCCCCAGGCACTGAACCATTTCTGCCTTTTGCTTCTGGTTAATTTGACTTAGTGCACTTAATTTTTCAAGACACATGAACTGAGGAGATAGTCTTGGACAACGCTCAACTAACTTTGATAATGTGTTTGTGTGGCCAAGTGCAGCCACAAAGAAGTACTCCAGAAGATCTATGCCCTTCCATTTTTAGAGCTGTGGTGGTTTAGCAGTTACCTGCCCCCTCCCCCCCACCAAAATAACCCCAGCTAGGACTCAGTCAGCTGGAATTTAAGGAATGAAGCTTTGTATTTACAGCAATGCACAATATGCAAGCAGATATTTACAATGTATAACAGATATATACAGTGAAAAGGTAATACAGAAACACCACAGCCCTCCCAGAGATCAGAATCCCTAAGAGGGGTTTCTTACCACCTTCCCCAATCTTATCTCACCATTCATTAATGCAGCAGATAGGCAAAGGTAGATCAGCCAGGGGGGTTAGCAGTAGAAAAGAAGTCAGTGGATTGTTCAGCATCAGCTACAAAAGGCAAGGAGAAAGGAGCCATGCAAGAGCAGTCACAGCCCCAGCGAGGTCTGAAACTGTCTGACTTACCTATATTTGGGTTACAACTCTTAAAACATTTTTTCTTTCTCAGTGAAGCTCTGAGGGAAGTAGCATCATCAGTGCTTTCCTTTCTCAGCCTATAGTTTCTCATTCAAATTCTCCAATTAGTTCAAACCAGCACAAGAGACTTGCCGGTGACAAACAAATATTTCCTTTTCTCCACCTGTCATGGGTCAGAGACTGCCTGATGAAAATAGGCTCAGCTGCTTAGAACACAGAGCCTCAGTGTCCTCTGAAACAGAGCAGGTGTCACTGGGATTCCATCAGATTCCCTGCTTGGCCATTGGAATGAGCTGCCCAGGCAGGTAGTGGTGTTTAAGAGGAGGCTGGATGAGGCACTTAGTGCCATGGGTGAGTCAATTAGAAGGGTTAGGTGATAGGTTGGATGAGTCAATTAGAAGGGTTAGGTGATAGGTTGGACTCGATGTTCTTAGAGGTTTTTTCCAACTTGGTTCATTCTGTGATGAATTTCCTAATAAACCCCTGGAATATTATCTGGTGTATGCCAAGACTTTGCAGCTCGCTGCAACAATCTTTATTTCTAGTAACCACCTGCACACTAATGGTAGTACTAACTTTGGTTAACAGGAAGTTTTGATCTGAAAGGCAATTGCCAAGTTATTGGAAAAAGTTGAATTCTACACACCCATTCCCTCCACATGAGAGTTTTGCTGTTGACCACAGGCTGAAAAATAATTCATTCTTGTTTTCTTGAGGCTAAAGGAGAGGTGAGGATTTGTCTTTTTGTCTTTTCCCCAGTATCTTTTCAGATAATTTACACTTTTCCCCCAGCCTTATAAAAATACCTGTATAATGAAAGGAGCAGGTCTCCATGGTGACCAGCAATTCACCATCTTCTTCCCCACCCCCCCTCAGTTCTCACTTCAAAGAAAATAAAATAATGACTCACTATTTTCCTGAGGTTTGTTTTTTTGTTTTTTGTTTGTTTTGTTTTTCTTTTAACTCAGTGATAAACTGCAAAATGTCACAACTGAGTTATAATGTAGTTTCTGAAAGTATTGCATTTGGAATGGGTTGCCCAGGGAGGTGGTTGGGTCCACTTCCCTGGAGGTGTTTAAAGCCAGGCTGGATGAGGCTCTGCCCAGCCTAATCTAGAGTAGGGTGTCCCTGCCCATGGCATGGGGGTTGGAGCTTGATGATCCTTGTGGTGCCTTCCAACCTTGACTGATTCTATGATTCTAAATAAAGATATGGGATGTATCTGTTGTTGTTCTATTCTTCCAACATCACAGAACGTGATGGAGTGGAAGAGGGCAGCTGTTAATAGCAATTAAAATGCCTTTGGTTTATTAATCTGGAATTTAAAGACATTTTCTGTATAATGAGAAAAAAACCAAACACCTGAGGGGCAAATACACTGCCCTTGGCAGAGCCTAGAAACAGGAGTGTGCATTTGAGTGCAGTCTGACCGCTTCAGTTTAATCAGTCTGCTAAGCACAAAAGGCACATCCCTGGCAAGAGAGGATTGTGCAGCCTGTGCTCGTCCAGCCTGGGACTCTGAACTCAAGGTCTGCTTTTGAATGGAGCTATTGGAACTCAACAAATTTGTCACTACACAGAGAGAGAAGTTTCTGTTAAATTCTACCAGTATATTCAGCCCTCTCAAATTGCCTCTGAAATGGAATGAGTGCTTTTTGGATCTTCAAAACCAAGAGAAAAAGGCAGGGTATGGATCTGCAGAAATCCATACACCAATCTTTGCTATAGGGTCTCCCTGCCAACACTGAACTTGCTCTCTTTTCAGCCTTCTGTTATGGGCTCTTCAGTCTGGTTTTGATTACAAGTAATTTACTTCCCTACCTTGTTCCACCTGCTCAGCAAATGAATGCTCCTCTGAAGCTTTTCATTTGCTCTGCAGCAAAGTATTTTGCAGATATTTTATATATATATATTTTTTTTTTTTTATTTTATTTTTCCTCCCCTCTCAGTAACTATCAAATAACTTTACACAGAGAAAGTGTGATGCTGGGGATGCTCACAATCTGCAGCCCAGTTACAACAATGATTCTTCAGACTTCCAACTTCCCCCCACCCCCAAAAACCATATCCTTTAATTTCCCAAGAAATCATTTGCCTCAGTTGTGGTTTTGTTGTTTTTTTTTTTTTCCTCCTGGGCAGTACTTATAGTTGGGTTTTACCCTGAGCAGTTGAAAAGGAAGGAAGGCAATGCTTGGCTTGAGTGTTCTTTCTAGTGCTGCCTCACAGGCTGTAAGTTATCAACAGCATTATGGAGCCCCATGGGAAGCTCAGACCCTTCTTACCAACCGTATGCCCTCAGAACAACTGCTCAGCAATGAATAGTAGATAGTAAATAGCTGAAGTGGAACAACTGGGAACAAAAGGACTTTTAAAAGTCAATTTCACAAACTGTTCTAGGGATAAAAAATTGAAGCCTGTCTTATCCTGTGTGCTGGTTTGAACTCATTGGAGGATTTGAAGGAGAAACTAGACTATAGGCTGAGAAGAGGAAAAAACTGATGGTGCTACTTCACTCATAGCTTTACTGAGAAAGAGAAAAAATAAAAAAGATATTTAAGAGTTCTAACCCAAATATAGATAAGTGTTTGTGGATGATGTAGCATATTTTTTCACAGCTTCTGGAAGTCCTGAAGCATTTCTAGTTCTGAAGAAAGAAATAAAAGTAGATGAAAAATTGTCAGGAGCCTCAATTATTGAGACCTTATTGTGGCTTTTCAGTATCTTAAGGGGGCCTACAAGAAAGCTGGAGGGACTTTTGAGGATGTCAGGTAGTGATATGACTTGGGGGAATGGAACAGAGCTAGAAATGGGGAGATTCAGACTGGATGTGAGGAGAAAGTTCTTCAGCATGAGGGTGGTGAGAGCCTGGAAGGGGTTGCTCTGGAAGGCAGTGGAAGGCTCATCCCTGGAGGTGTTTAAGGTCAGGCTAGATGAGGCTCTGGACAGCCTGATCTAGTGTGAGGTGTCCATGTCCATGGCAGGGGGGTTGGAAACAGATGATCCTTGTGGGCCACTTTAGGAATTTTAGTGCAGTGATGTTAGTTAACACCTGAGGCTGATGGTGCAAGCAATGTTTGACCCTATAAAGATGGAACTGAGCAAAGCTGTCCCAGAAAAGCATCACTGCTGGTGTAGTGCTAATGTATGTGGAAAATGACAGCTTTGTGTGAAGTGGTTAGGAGGCTGACATTAACTCTTTCAGCTCCTGGCTGTGGTTTTATTGCTGTCCTGGCAAGAGTTCCAAGTGAGTAATATTCATGTTCAAAACTGGCAGGGTTGGAGAAATGGAATAAGAATTTCCATATGGCCTGATTGTGATTTTTGTTTTTTTTTCCCCCCACCTCTTTCTGTCTTCAGCTGATGACATTGTTTAGCTCCCCATTGCCTTCCTGATGATCACATCAATAACTGTGACAGCAGCTTCTAAAGTCATTCTGCTGCCTCAAAATGAGTCTGTATGAAGCTCTGTCTGGCATCTGCTGTTTGCTGCCAAGTGGCATAGAGTGAGCTGCTTGGGCGCAGACCTCCCACTTTCAGGGTGAAAATTCTAATTCCCTGGGTGTGATTGGAGGGTGTGGGAAGTTGGATCCATCAAACCCCAAGGGTATGCTGAGTCTTTGTTCAGTGTTTCAACCCAATGTGAGTACATAAAATTAATTCAGCTCTGCTCTCGTTGCTCACATCCTTGGTGCTTGTGTCTGTGCAGGCAGATGTCTCAGGTTGCAGCTGTCACAGCTGATGCTTACACAGGTGGCAAGGAAATAAGGTAGCTTCAGAGTAATTGCAGCATAGTTCATAGAATCAGTGAGGGTTGGAAGGGACCACAAGGATCATTTAGTTCCAACCCCCCTCCCATGGGTAGGGACACCTCACACTAGATTAGGCTGGCCAAAGCCTCATCCAGCCTGGCCTTAAGCACCTCCAGGGATGAGGCTTCCACCACTTCCCTGGGCAACTCCTTCCAGGCTCTCACCACCCTCATGCTGAAGAACTTCTTCCTAACATCCAGTCTGAGTCTACCCATTTCTAGCTCGGTTCCATTCTCCCTAGTCCTATCACTACCAGATTAGCTCCCACTCCCCTGCTATGTGCACTAGAACAGGTCTCTCAAGGCCTCATCCATCCTGGCCTTCAACACCTCCAGTGTTACTTGGTCATTCAACCTCTAGTTGAAGTATCTTAAGTCTTAATAAGTCCATAGTCATCTCCTCCACCAAAGGCAGGTGCTCTAGTGGCACTGACAACATTTCTAAGAAGGATGAAGAAGTGGTGATCCTCTTATAAATATAAATACTGTTGAGATTTCTCAGCAATCAGAAGCCTGCTCAGAAATGCTGCTGCTACTGTATGCAAGAAAGGGTTTTGCTTATGAAAAGGATTCCAAAAGGCATGCTCCTCAAATGCCCAAGTGAGGCATAAGGACGAAGCAGCCCATTTCCATTAAAGCTTTGTGCTGTACTTAGATGAAAATCCCTGTCATGTTTTCCACCCTTTCCAAATGCCAATCACTTCAATAATTTGCTGTTTCCTGAGCTTTCTCATTCCTCACAATTGGGGGGGAGGGGGGAAATCCACCTAGTGGGACTATTACATTTCTCTTATGCTCTGAATGCCTCAAATTAAATCAGCAGAGCAGCTGCTGAGCAAGCTCATCACTCACTTCTGATGTCTGCAAGGTTTGCCTCCTTGTCCCTGTGAGCCTTTGTCTTAGCTGCATTCATGTTGGAGTCAAATCAAGCCCAAAAGGAAACTGCAGCATGGAGCTTCCAGCTGTGAAAAGGAATTGTGTTCTCTGGAATTTATTACTGCAGGAAGCTGAGATGAGCAAATCTGCAGCAGGTTTAAATAAATTTGTCACTTCTAGGTATTGTCGCCACAAATGTCGAAGGAATCCTAAGTGCATGCTTTAAAATCCCCCAGTTGCAGCGTGTCCTGCTGTCTGTTGGAGTATCTGGTCCTGGAATAAGGTCAGACCAAGTGCTCAGTGGGATCAATCTGAAGTAGATTACAGCTAGGAGTGTAAATACATCTCTAATACTTGGCTATCCTTGAGCATAAACTATCAAAGCAAAGTTGCTTCTTTTTCAGTAGGCTTTGAGGCATGACTCCTCTGCCTCAGGGTCCTTCCACTATCTGCTCTTCTCCAACCCCTCCAGTGAGGTGATATCTTATAGCTCCTGGAACAGCGATGGCCTTAGGGAAATCCATAAGAAATCTGCAGCCAAGTCTGTTTGAAATTATTTGTAGTTTCAGAAAAAGGCCTTTGCAGCTCAATCCTGCCAGTAACTCTTTATTGACACATTTTCTTCCCTTCAGAACATGATCACAGAACTGTTTCAGACTGGGAGAAACAACCTTGGGCTGCAAGCACTACAGAGAAACCAGGAAAAACTGAGGATTTGACTGAGCAAAGGCTTAAAATCTATGCCTGTGACAAATGTTAAGATGATTATGGAGAAATTAACACAGTGAAGAAAATCAGCCCAAGAATATGGAATGGTTTATGTTGCAAGTGACATCAAAGATCGTCCAGTTCCAACCCCCCTGTGCCATAGGCAGGGACACCTCCCACTAGAACAAGTCACTCAAGGCCTCCTCCAACCTGGCCTTGAACACCTCCAGAGAGGGAGCAGCCACAACCTCCCTGGGCAGCCTGTGCCAGTGTCTCACCACCCTTCACTGTAAACATGAACTAGGTTAGCGCATAACAGCTGAAGAAAGGATTGTCTCATGTCCCCTATGATATCCAAGGCACATCTCAGTTCTGCTGGGATGACAGACATCTAGAACTTGTTTGTGTCCAAAATGACCAAGTTGCCAGCTTTGGGTCTGTTTCAAATATTGTTCCATGTGGTGGTCTTCTAAAACAAAAGAATCAAATCTGTAAAATCAAATTGATCCTACCTTTGAGTTTTCCTTGCCTTTTTTTCAAGTGGTGGGAATAGAGAGGATTTGCTTTAGAGGAAGTTGCTGCCTTTACTTCACCACGATTGTCAGAATTTCTGTTTGCTGCTCTATGTGGGACTAAGTGCTCAGTGTCATTTCTAAATGTGATGCCCAGCTTCAAACTCTTGAAGAGCTTTTCTTCTCTTTCTTTCCACCACGTTGCCAGTCACAAAGTCTGTGTTCTCTGAGACCAAATAACAGCCACTGGCTCATGAGGGTTCATTTTAATCAAGCTCCAATTTACAGGAAGACAATAGCTGTTGCCTATTCAAACCCAAGGTGCTGTCAGGTAGGAATGGGAGAAGTAAGTAGATAATAAATGTAGTAATCACTGCACCTAAAAGGGTATTGGTGCTTTTATATGTAGATAATTGAAAAAAGAAATTGCACTCAAGGGGAGCATCTTTTCGCATTGTGTGTTGGAATAGATGATGCCTGGGAAGGTTTTTTGTTACAGTGGCTCAGAGAAACCTTGCCAGTGTAGCTCAGTTCAGCTCCTGCCTCAAAGGTTCTGCACCCCTTCTCGTGCTATTGAACACCAGAAGAAATTTCTGACATGAACTTAACGTTTCCCAAAGGCAACAAGTTTCTGTGCAGTACCCTGTGCCAAGCCCATGCAGTACCTCCAGTCTTCCTTTCTCCTACGACTCACAATAAGTTAATCTGTCCCAGGGAATGTAATTTCCCAATACTGTGGGCAACAATAAAATCCCAAGATGCAATGTTCAGTATTATAACTGATCTTAGGTAACGACTTCTCAGCTGCCTGCTGATATCTTTGACTTCATTTCTCCCCGAAAGTCTCTACTTTCAAACAACAAAACAGCCTGCCAACATATAAACAAACAAAGCCACCAGCAAAATGCTGTTTTGACTTGCTTGTGGCTTTTTTTTTTTTTTTTAATATCTTGATTCTGTCAGTGGTGGCCTGAATTGTAACTGGCTTTTTGAGCTCCAAAATGTTCTCCTTCAAACTTTTCTGGAAGGATTCAGGCTGGTTATCTTTTCAGTCAATCATTCTCAGAGGGGAAAAATCAACACACTTCAGAACTTTTTCTTGAGTTCTAGAAATGGTCTTTTGTCCTCTATTAGCTCCTCACTCCACATGTCCTTCCTTTATTGCACTAGAGAAAGTGTCCCTGGAGGTGTTAAAAAAAAGACTGGATGGGGCACTTAGTGCCATACTCTAGTTTATTGGATAGGGCTGGGTGAGAAGTTGGACCAGGTGAGCTTGGAGGTATCTTCCAACCTGGCTGATTCTATGATACTAAGGAATGGTACTACAGAAAGATTAGTTCTTAACTTGTATGGCCAATTGATGACAGCTATGAGAGGTTTTGTGGCTTTCAGTAGGTATAACTGTACTGTTACAAGAGTGATGTGGACATGCTGGAGTGTGTCCAGAGAAGGGCCATGAGGATGCTCAGAGGGCTGCAGCACCTCTGCTATGAGGATAGACTGAAAGAGTTGGGCCTCTTCAGTCTGGAGAAGAGGAGGCTCCCAGGTGATCTTCTGGTGGCCTTCCAGGATCTGAAGGGGGCTACGGAATAGCTGGGGAGGGACTTTTTAGGCTATCAGGTAGTGACAGGACTAGGGAGAATGGAGCAAAGCTGGAGGTGGGGAGATTCAGACAGGATGTGAAGAGGAAGTTGTTGAGCATGAGAGTGGTGAGAGCCTGGAATGAGTTGCCCAAGGAGGTGATTGAGGCTGCATCCCTGGAGGTGTTTGCAGCCAGGCTGGCAGAGGCTGTGGGCAGCCTGATCTAGGGTAGGGTGTCCCTGGGCATGGCAGGAGGGGTTGGAACTTGATGCTCCTTGTGTTCCCTTCCAACCTCGACTGATTCTATGATTCTACTACTTCATCTCTTCTTATTTCTATTAATCGCTTCTTAATTTATCCAGTCTCACTGTATATTCTAAGTTGCATCATAACCTGGACTTGCTGTCTCTGCTGACTTCATGGAAGGAACTTGGGATAATGTCTGTCTTGTATCACACGTTGATCATTATCATTGCCTGGTGGTTGAGCATCACTCCTCATAGCCAGGTCATTCTCTTTCTCAGGTTGCTCAGACTGGTGGGCATTTATAGCAGCAGCAAAAAAAAGTAATGAATTATTTGAAGCTTTTCGTGTTCCTACCCAAAAAAAAAAAAAAAATTGCTGCTTTCTCTTCTATTGACAGTGCTCCAGGCATAGATTTATCAGCAAACACCACTAACACCAAATAAGCTGGTGTGTGGTTTGCACAAAGAAATATAAATTAAAATACTGAAACCCACTCCAGCTCCAGTCTGGGCTGTGGCTGACCTGCATGGCTTTCTCCTTTTGTAGCTGAATCTGAATAATTTCACTAACTTCTTTTCCTCCTGCTAATCCCCCCTGGCTGATCTACCTCCACCTATCTGCTACATGAAACAGCTGGTGAGATAAGACTGGGGAAGGAGGGAAGGTGGTAGGGGTGGTTAGAAACCCCTCTTAGGGATTTTGATCTCTGGGAGGGCTGTGGTGTTCCTGTATGACCTTTTTATTGTATATATCTGTAAATATCTGTTACACATCATAAATATCTGCTTGGATATTGTGCAAAGCTATGACTATAAAGTTTCACTCTTTAACTTCCAGCCGACTGAGTCCTAGCCTGGATTATATCGAAGTGTGGGGGGGTGTATAACTGCCAAACCACCACAAGACAGAGCATTCAGAAGTTACAATGGGAAGATGAATCTGTTCATAGATAAGCTGCTCTCTCCATGCTAGAATAATTCAGGAGGGGCAAAATTTTATTTTGGACCTTTAAGCACTAAATCAAAGTGGGAACTTCAAGTCTGAAGCATGTGTAATGCAATCAGATTAAACCTGAAGGAAATAATTATCAGATAGTGTGGGAGATGTAGATGTCTTGAAGACAGAGGAGGGGGATATTGCTGTTTGTCATTCCTAGATGCATAAATGTGTTAAAAATATTTAATCCTATTTCTGCGCTTGCTACTGTAAATAGCTTTTCAAGGCGCTATCTGTAATGTGACAGTCTAGCACAGCTTGCTTTGACTGAGCAAAGTTGAGAAGGCACCAAAAAAAGCTGTGATGCTCTTTAATATTTGTTGAATAAAGCACCAGAAGGAAGGTTTAATGTTTTGCCATGTGTCTGCTGTGAAATGCAAATTCATTTCCACAGACATTGATTTCCAGAGGAATTAAGAAGTTTGTTTAAAGACTACACAGTCAAGTTGGCTAACAAAATAGAATAGAATAAGCCGGGTTGGAAGAAACCTCCAAGATCATCCAGTCCAACCTATCACCCAGCCCTATCCAATGGCATTAAGTGCTCCATCCAGGCTTTGCTTGAACACCTCCAGGGATGGCGACTCCACCACCTCCCTGGGCAGCCCATTCCAATGCCAATCACTATCTCTGTCAAGAACTTCCTCCTAACATCCAGCCTATACCTCCCCCAGCACAACTTGATATTGTGTCCTCTCATTCTGTTGCTGGTTCCCTGGAAGAAGAGACCAACCCCAGCTGGCTACAACCTTCCTTTAGGTAGTTATAGGCAAGTAGTAGGAGATAAGAAAATAAGGACATAATAGGATAAAAAATTAAGAGGCAAAGCCTGCCAGGTTCTCTCTGACTGCAGCAGCAAAACTCTCAGAGCTGTTTCATAACCTCAGATATGTTCTTAATGACTTAGTTCAGCTGCAGCTGCTAACTTCAATCCACCACTGTTCTGACAATCTGATTCAGCTGCAGTATAAAGATTCCTGTCTTCTAAGTCTGTTGTGAAGCTCTCCATTTCCCATTGTAGCTATGGCACACAAGTGATTCTCTGTTGGTCTTGAACATGTAAGCATCAAGCTTCTGAATGTTCTTGATCCTGAAGACTGATCACAGAGGTGTTGAAGTGGCATCTGTTATAATGGCTGTTTATTTGAATGCTGAATTGCAGCTCTCTGTTTTGAAGCAGCCTTGGAGAAACCCTTTTATAGTTTACAATGCAGTGTTTCTGCAAGGCATCATCTAGAAAATGATTCTGTTAGCAAGTCCTAACACCTCTAGCTTCTCTGATTTTTCAAGGCAAGTAAACAGTTCTTTAGCTCCTTCTTTAAAGTCTATGCTTTAGCTTTTTTTTTTTTTTGTGTTTCTGGTAGACGTCAGCAGGGCTGACAAACTTGCAGGGCTGTTGGCATGGCACCTGCAAATGTGGCTCTGAAGCATATATAAATTGGCCTTGCTTGCAAAGTGAAATGCAGCTCAATGCCTCTGCTGAGAAGCTTGGGTGTTATGGCATTTTGATTAAAGACAGACAGGGTCTGAGTAGTATGTAGTGGGAGAAAGGCAAGGATGGCATTTTCCCTCCTGTTACACAGCAGCTGGTGACCTTTAGAAATAAGCAATCAATGTCTGGGGCCAGAGCCATCACCTGACCACTCACCCTGAATTCTATTACTTGGAGAAGTATTCTGCGAGGCACACATGATGATTTCTTTATCAGAGTGGAATGCTGTGTGATGAGCGTACTCATAGCAGGTCATACACATGTAATGGTTTGCTGCTTTGGATAGTGTAAAGCGTTATTGGGATATCTGCTTGTGAAGGATAATTACCTCTGTGTGTTCTGCTGCCTTGGTAGCACAATTGTTCCCTAGATACTGATGCACTAGAAATGATTCATCTGGAAATTCAATTTGACTTTGGTCTACAGCTTGGGGAAGAAAAAAAAAAAAAAAAAATCCAGCATTCATTAAGGTTACTAATGATGAAGTTTTGATTTTGTGAATTTCTCAATACCTGTCTTATTAGATGGAAATGTCATTTCTCTGGTGCAGAAACCACCACGCTTGATATCATCTCGTAGGTAATTTCAGCCCAGGGGCTTACTGCTTCCCTGATTCAAATACTATCATCCCTGATGGATGAGATTTATCACTCCGTGAGGCTTTTCTCAGGAAAGAGGGATAAAAGAAAAATTCATCATGCTGCCTTGCAGTGATGCCGTTTAGCTGTGTTGCTAAATTTCAGCTTTCCCTCTGTGCATGGAGAATCCTCATATAGCTTCTCATAATTCTGACTATAGGGTATAAGGAGTGGCTCTTTGTTTTTCAGTTGAGTTACCTTTTATGTTGTGGACATGGAGCTGTTGGAGAGAGCCCAGAGGAGGGCCACAAAGATGCTCAGAGGGCTGGAGCGCCTCTGCTATGAGGACAGGCTGAGAGAGTTGGGGCTCTGCAGCCTGGAGAAGAGATGGTTTTGAGGAAACCTTATATAGTAGCCTTCCAATATCTGAAGGGGGCTACAGGAGGGCTGGGGAGGGACTATTAACAAGGTCTTGTAATGACAGGACAAGGGGCAATGGGTTTAAACTGGCAGAAGGGAGATTTAGATGAGATGTTAGGTGGAAGCTCTTCACAGTGGGGGTGGTGAGAGACTGGCACAGGTTGCCCAGGGAGGTTGTGGCTGCTCCCTCCCTGGAGGTGTTCAAGGCCAGGTTGAATGAGGCCTTGATTGACCTGTTCTAGTGGGAGGTGTCCCTGCCTATGGCAGAGGGTTGGAACTGGATGATCTTTGAGGTCCCTTCCAGCCTAAACTATTCTATAATTCTATGACTTTTTGGTTGTTAATACGAGTACTTCAACAAATTAAATGCTTATTGCTGCCTCTTATAACCAAGAATGTTTAAACCCCCCTAATTTATGCTGTTTTTTAATTTCAGTTAGGCATATGAACTTAACTAAAATATCCTGAGTTTGAAGAACATGTGATAAACACTATCCATTCTATTCAGAATTCAGTTAGAGATGTACAGCACAGATCTGAGGCCTTATTAAACTTACATTATATCTTCAATTGCTTAGATTTTAATATTTGGACTGTCAATTCAATAACTTTGCTTACAGTGCTTAAAATATTGTTCCTAGCTGCTGTGAGTGTTAAAGTAATAAAACCTGACTGTTGGATAGCAACCATTACTGTGCAGTTCAGGCTGACAGCATCTGTAGCAGAATCTGACACAAAGCTGAAATCTGCTGCAGGACTCCAAGATGGAAATCTGGTGCATTTTCTAAAGGAGTGGAGTTTCAGATGTAGCCACAGTAGCACGAGCTGAATTTGTAGATAGGAATATAAAGTTAAATGTAGAAGGCAAAATAATCATAGCTTTGTCAAAAAAAAAAAAAAAAGTGGGGCATAGGCTTGACCATTACACCTTTTAAGAGAGCTTTGAGGTTTATGAGCTACTAGAATAGAAGTGTTCCATTGGAGGACACCTACAGTCATAATCTAGTCCAGCTTTGTGACCACTTCATCTTAATCATGATGTAATCAAAGCTTAAATCATGTTATTGCAAGCATTGTACAAATGCTTCTTAAATACTCACAGGCTTGGGGCATCCACCACCCATGTGGGAAGCCTGTTCCAGTGTTTGATGACCCTGTCAGCGGGTGACACTGCACTGTCAGTTGGTGAACAACTCATAGATGCGTAAGGAGTGGTAGGTAACCAGCAACAGAATGAGGGGACAGAGTCTCAAGTTGCTCCAAGGGAGATACAGGCTGGATGCTAGGAGGAAGTTCTTCCCAGAGAGAGTGACTGATATTGGAATGGGCTTCCCAGGGAGGTGGTGGAGTTGTTGTCCCTGGAGGTGTTCACCTGGAGGTGAGTGGAGCAGTTAGTGCCATGGTCTAGTTGATTGGACAGGGCTGGGTGATAGGTTGGGCTGGATGATCTTGGAGGTCTCTTCCAACCTGGCTGATTCTATAAGCATATTAATTGTTCTGCAATGGTTTTGTGAGGCTCAGTTGGCTTGGAAATTACATCTGAAATGCTGGATCTGAATACAATTTTTGACCGTTACCATAGTACATGGGTCATTATCAATGGTAATTCTCTGGAGACTCCAGAATCTTAGAGAATTAAGTGCCAGAAAAACATCTTGAGGGATGCAGAAAACAGACATTTCACACTAATAGTTTCATATATAACTCATAGATAAGGATTTTATTTCTGAATAAATATGCATCAACAGCTCCAAATATAAGCTCTGGTTTATTATTCAGAACAAATAGAAGGACTTGACAATAAGCCAGAGTAGCACAATTTTTTTTATTTTATTTTTTTTTAAATATCAGTGCCAGATGATTTTTAGCTTATGGTGATATGAAGTACTGCAACATGGCTTTGATCTCTTGTGCCTAACATCTAGTTGCAGGGATTTAAGCCAGCTTGCTTGAGTGCCTTTTCCAGTGATTTGCAAAGCCTTAAGGATCTCACAGTGATTAATTCTACCATATGCTTTTGTTTCAAAGGCCAATTTTGCCAGGCTATCAGTTTACCTGCTGGTTAAACTGGCAAATGTGAGCAAACTTTCAGGACTGAGAAAAGGAAATGTCAGCTGCTTGCTGCTATTCTCTGTTGTCTTCTTGTAATGGATACATTACAAAATAAAGAGGGTAGACAGGTAATAAATTTAATTCCCATTTGGAATGACAGCTGGAGCAGCAGAAAATCCTCCTGTTGTCAGGGGTTGTTGCTACCAGTTATTTTACACATACATTGTTTCACTCCTCTCTGGCTGGCAAGCTTTCTTGGCAGGACCAATATTTACAGTGGCTAATTCTCTGAGCAAGAGCTGAGAAATATTTTCCTCCCTAACTGCTTATGAATGACTTGTGTTTGGCACCAGGAGGGGAAAGAAAAAAAAGGCAGATTTCTAAGTACACATTAGAGGTTTGGGGCCTTGCAAATGGACAGAAACAGATGAGAATGAGTAAATACACCTACACTTAGCCAGTGAGGAAGGTGGTTAGAGAAACCCTCCTATGGCAGCTGATTATCCAGCAGGATAATCAAAATGTTGCTGCTCTGACCGTAGACAACAAAATGAATCAGAATGGATAATGGTTTGTAGTAGAATGTGAGGTGTCTGTCAAGCCAGGATTAGGAAGTCATGAATCCAAAGAAGTACTTCATTGCTGCTGTGTGTGTCTTGATTACAGCCAGCACATGTAATCAGTTTTACATATTAGCATGTCATGTAGGTTTACAATTCATAAATAGGCTGCTGTATAATCTCCTCTGTCTGCCCTGAGATCTCAACCTCTCTATTTCCCAGGAGGGAAGGAACATTTTGCTCTTGGGAGGTTGATGAAGTACTTAGATCTGGTTATAGATGACTTCATTTAGCCAGCAATGTTTTCTAAATGTATGGCTACGCAAGGAAGCTTCCCTGAGGAAAAAGACAAGATTGAAGTCCTGACTGATTTCTGTTCTCAGAAGTCTTGAAGTAGATGCTGGGAAAAAGGACAGGTCTGAAAAATCCCAGGCTAAGATTTAGGCTTAGGGATTCTCCAATGGAATCATAGAATCAGTCAGGGTTGGAAGGGACCACAAGGATCATCTAGCTCCAACCCCTCTGCCATGGGCAGGGACAGCCTACCCTAGATTAGGCTGGACAGAACCTCATCCGGCCTGGCCTTAAACACCTCCAAGTATCCTTTTAGTGCATCACACCTAAGGTTTTGTGTAAGAGCAGGCACACGGTTGGTATAGTTGGGTGACAAGAAGGGAGGAAGCTATGAGAAAGATGGGGAGTGACCCTGTCAGGGACTGTAGTGAAGCACAAGGGATTTTCAGCCTGAAAGAGGGGAGATTCAGATTAAATATTAGGAAGAACTACTTCACTATAGGGGTGATGAGACACTGGAACAGGTTGCCCCAGGGAAGCTGTGGATGCCCACTCCCTGGAGGTGTTCAAAATCAGGTTGACTGGGGGTTTGACCAACCTGGTCTAGTGGAAGCTGTCCTTGCCTGAGGCAGAGGGGTTAGAACTAGATGATCTTTCAACTCCAAGGATTTTATGATTCAGTGTTTTTATAATGAGATCAATGAGAGCTTGCAGCTTTTTTTCTTTTTTCTTTTCTTTTTGTTCTGTGAATCTAACACTAAATCCTTTCTAACTCCTATTGTCTGCTTCTGGACTGTGAAAATGAATCACTGATATTTACTTATCCTGTGTACTTGGCAAAGACTAAAGCAAGTGGATAGCTACTCCACACAACTTCTGTGATACTTATGGGGAAAAAAGGGGAGATGCTTTCACCTAGAGGGGCTGAAGTAGATCTCGTTCTAGAATAAAGCTGCTCTGTACAGTGGATATCTTCATGGGCTAAAGACAACTGTGACTCCTCGATGACAGCAGAACCTGCTTGACATTCAGGGGTTTAAAGCAATTTTGTAATAGGTTTGGTGCACTTTGAGAACTGAAGGGAGGTGGGGGAGCTACTGAAATATAAAACTGGAGTACTGCATCCAATTTTGGAGCCGTTATTACAAGAGGAATATGGAAGTGCTGGAGTGTGTCCAGAGAAGGGCCACAAGGATGCTGAGAAGGCTGCAGCACGTCTGCTATGAGGACAGACTGAAAGAGTTGGGGCTGTTCAGGCTGAAGAAGAGGAGGCTCTGAGGTGACCTTCTTGTGGCCTTCCAGGATCTGAAAATGGTGAAAAAAGTTAGCAGGATCCTAATAAACTACAACAGGTGTTTGGTAGGATGAAGTTTTGTTTGGAAGGGTGAGGTAGGAAGTTTGAAGTATAAAACAGATACCACATCTTAATTTAAATTCGGGGAGCAAATTACCACAGAATAAGAGAGGAGGAGATGTAGTATCCAGAAATGTATGGCAAGGAACTGGAAGGATCCAAGAGACATCAAATTAAGAAAGGCTCAAGTGAGGAAGTCAGTGATTTGTTAATATGAATCAAAATAGCTTGGGGAAATCAATAAATGCATCAGGGTGATACATCCTAGAAAGAAGAAACTGCATCGCCATGAATATAAATGACTCAATAAAAAAAGAAGACAGTGAGTAAATGCTGAGAGTCTACAGAGACAGGAGGTGAATTAGATCTCATTAAAGAGCAGGTGTAGGAGTACTTGGAAACAGTGTGAACATGCTCATAATGAACATCTGAGACAATATACACTTCCCATGATACTGGTAAACAAAATCCATCAGCACTGGAAAGTCACTGAGCATAGGGAAAGTAGTAGTGGAGTGTTATGATTATTAATAATCAGTTATGGATTATTAATAATTTAAAACCAATGTAAGATTATTTATTTATTAATATTCAAAAATTCTGTAAAGTTCCCTGAGATTCTTTGGATATTCAGTCGACAAGAGGCAATTACACAAAGGTTATTTATAAACACAGAGTGAAAAAGTTAAAACAGTCAGGACTTGGTAAACAGGGACCTGATAGCAGGGAAAATTCTAACCCTGCCTTATGCATAGATGGGATAGATACAGAGCATCCCAGGAGAGGAGGAGGAAAGATTTGCCTTGCTGGTGCAAAGCTGCAATGCATGCTGCAAACATGTGGCCACTGTCAAAGAGCTGCTAATAGATTTCCAATCCTGGTAAAAGGCAGCAGGAAAAGGGGACGAGGGCTCTAAATCACCCCCTTGAATACACGATTTTGAAAGGTGAAACTGGCCAATAGGCATTAAAGTCCATTGCTTTGGCCAAGGAATTCAAAATTCTGTGCCTAGGCGTCCACCCTGGCACAGAAAGGCAGCACAAAATGCCCAACTTGGTCTTGTGCCATGCACCCAGCCCCTGGGGCTTTCCTGGGCCAAACACTCAAACTCTGCTTGTGTCTATCAACCCCCAGACCTTGCTACAGGAGGAGGAGCAGGGGTTTGAACTAATTTGGCAGGATTTATGCCCTACCAGAACACAGACATCCCAGAGTTTTGTTTTTTTTTTTTTTTCTTACAATGGACAGATACTTCTAAATAGCCAAACCCCTGTTATATAAGCAGAGGTTCAGATCCCAAGCTGCTCTTACTCTCAGATTCTGAACTTGATGAAACATTTGCTTTTGCTCCTGTTACTGTTCCGTAGAATCAGTCGGGGTTGGAAGGGACCACAAGGATCCTCTAGTTCCAACCTCCCTGCCATGCCCAGGGACACCCTACCCTAGATCAGGCTGGACAGAGCCTCAAACACCTCCAGGGATGTGGCCCCAACCACCCTCCCTGGGCAATCCATTCCAGGCTCTCACCACTCTCATGCTCAACAACTTCCTCCTCAGATTCAGGCTGAATCACTCACCTCCAGCTTTGCTCCATTCCCCTATGTTCCGTCACTACCTGATAACCTATAATGTCCTTCCTCAGCTTTTCTGTATGTCCCCTTCAGATCCTGGAAGGCTACCTTAAGGTCACCTGGGAGCCTCCTCTTCTCCAGACTGAACAGCCCCAACTCTTTCAGGCTGTGCTCATAGCAGAGGTGCTGCAGCCCTCTGAGCATCCTTGTGGCCCTTTTCTGGACACACTCCAGCATGTCTACATCCCTCTTGTAATAGGAGCTCCAGAACTGGATGCAGTACTCCAGGTGGGGTCTCACCATTGGATTTTTTTTTTTTTTTTTTTAGGTCCTCACATATCCATTTGTCAAGGGTGTGCCCCTGTTTGGCATATGCTTTATTTGAAATCCTAATTAGGCCAGACATTTATGGAAATTCCATCCTCTGTTTTATTGGGCTTTTCCTTCTGCATGTACATACCATATCTCAGGGCACAGCAGGACTGCATAAAATAAGAGGGCTGTGTGCTGGTTAATATTGAAGGCTATCATTAGCGAAAATGAAATTAATTGGATTATGCATTATGTGCTGTTGGTTCTTACAGAAATACTGGAATAAAACAGCAGGCTTTCTTAAGAAGGGGAAATTCATGTAAACAAAGCATCGAAAACCTCACCAGGAAATATTAAATTCCTGGAAACTAGAAAGAAATTATCTGCAATTGCTGGCCTACTGGGGAGGTTGCAACCACAACCTCTTAAGTAGTGTCTGCACTTGTGCAGGAAAACACACCTTGGTTTTTCCCTCTGGAGATGAGATTTACTGATTTGGCTGCCACTGTCCATCTAAGGGCAGAGAGTTCCTGCAATCAGCTTTTCTGCAGATCAAGAATTTGGGATATTGATTCTATTTACCTCTCTGTAAGATGTGCATGAGGTTGCTGACCCTTGCTGGGATTGATGAAGCAAGAGGCAAGCTGCGCTCTGATGGCTGGCAGCACTGCAGCAGCTGGCAGTGCCACATTCTCCTGCTGAATGGTAGCCAGCACTTAACCCCTTCCTCCTGCTGCTATCAGACTGTCTCATTTGCACATAGAGGCTTGCACACCCAGCTGATCAGTGGGGGTCTTTTGATCTCCAGCCCTCTCCTTTCATAGCCATCAGCTTTGAATCTTTCTGCTCCCCAGACCTCCTGTCCCAGGGGCCAGGCTGCCCCATTGGAAGCTGGCTGCTGGTATTCCCTGGGTCAGGGGTTGATGTTGTACAAAGCCAGGAGCTCTCTGCAGCATCCCACGTGTATGCTCCTGTTGCTTGATACAAGCACACTTCAGCTGTGGTTTTAGTAGCTTCTGCTCTTTCCAAATTACTGGATCAGCCTGTCCCTTGTTATATGGCTCTATAAGAAACTGAGAATGAGATGGGAAGATAACTGGGGAGGGTTTTTTCTTCTATGCTAACTGAGGAGTTAGTAAAATTTTCCACTTAGCAGTTCTACTTGAAGGACTCCAGAGAAATTTCTGAAACTATTTGTCTTCAACTGTATTTTCATTAAAAACTTGGTTGCTGGGTATTTTCTTACAGTTTTATCCAGCTCTGTTAAGCATTCTCTGCAGTGACCACAGCACAGAACTGGTGTGGATGTTTGACCCCTTCTTATGGGGCACCTGAGAGTTGTCTCCTCTGAAACTGTGATATGGTGATTGTGCCATTTCCAGAGTTACACATTTACTGTGGGGAATAGAAGTCTTGAATGCTTGCAGCTGGAAACAATACATATCTAATAGCATATGGTAAATTATTCCAGGGTATTAGAAGTTGAAAGGAGGGAATGCTTATAAATTATTATAACAAAATACCTTTTTTTTTTTCCCCAACAGTTTCAAAATGTTTAGAGACTCCACTGAGCTCTCATCCTCACTTATTAAATATCTTGTTTTTATTAGATGCAAAACTCATTAAATCCCCTTTTTAAGTGTGGAAAAAGGAAGGGTTTTGTTATTTGTGACAAGAAAAAGTTCACTGACAATAAATGTGTACTCATGAGGCTCTTCTAATTGCAAACAATGAGTAGTACACTGTTTTATGTTAATTAGCATAGCCACTTGTCTGGCTAAAAGTCAGTTTTCAGCAGTTTTAGGCTGTTAATCAGATGTCTTTCCCCAGAAAAAGATGGGAATGTTAGCTTTGACATGGAATGAATGGTAGCCTGTTACAAGGTCCCCTGTGTATCCCAGATGCTGGCCTGTGAGGTCATTCAAATCTTAAGTACATTAATTGCAGTCACAGAATCACAGAAACATCCAGGTTGGCAAAGTCCCTCAGGATCACCAAGCCCAACCTAGAACCCTACTCTACAAGGTTCACCTTAAACCATAGCCCTAAGCACCACATCCAAACCACTCTTAAATACATCCAGGCTGGGTGACTCCACCACCTCCCTGGACAGCTCATTCCAGTGCCTGACCACTCTCTTAGTGAAAATCTTTTACCTAATGTCCAATGTAAACCTCTCCAGCCTCAGCTTGAGGCCATTCCCCCTTGTTCTGTCACCAATTACCTGTGAGAGGAGCCCAGCAGCAGCCTCTCCACAATGTTCCTTCAGGTAGTTGTAGTCATATGATGGTGTGTTTTGCTTCAGAGTAATGACATGGGCTTTATATGACATGGGATAAGCCTTTTTTTTTTCTTCTGCTTTAGAAATTATCTGTCATTATCCATAGGAGGATTCATGGATATCCAAAAGCAATCTCAGGAAATACAGATTGCAGCTTTCAGCTGATGTGAATACAAAAATGAGAAATGTAAGATAGTGGAAAAAATTCATAAAGGTGAGGATGTGCATGGTGGAAACCAAAGTGAAGTTGGAAGGCAGGTTTTAGTACAGTGAAATAAAGTAACTGGGGAAATAAAGGTATAATTGTGGATGACCTTGAAGCAGCAGTTTGGACCAGCATGGAAAGGAAGGACTTTGCTGAGACACTTAGAGGGACCTAAAATGCCACATTTGGATGGAATGTGAAGGCAAGCAAGGGTTGGTCAAGTGGAACAGCAGGAAATGGTTTAGAGCAGCGAAAGACAAAGACTCTCAAGAGTGTCAGTCATGCATGTGGGAAATGGGGGTCTGTAAAAAAAAAAAAAACCCTTACCATGCAGCTGGGGAGTGAGCTTGAACTAAGAGATGTTACCTTCAGGTCCTGAAGAGTTTCATTTCCTTCCCCTCCCGCCCCAAATCTCTAAGCTGACCTGTGCAAAACAAAACTTCCCCAAGCAAAATGAAAAATCTTTTTTTTTTGGCACCAATGATGACTGAAAGAGTTGTTGCATAAAACACTTCTAGAAGTTTTTGAGGATAAATAGGTCTCTGGTGTTTGTGGGAGTGCTTTGAGCATTCAGCTGTTGGGAGGCTGAGCAGTGACTAACAGAAGTGGAGGTGGGATGCTGTGCCAAGTGGTGTTCCCTGATAGCACAGCCAACAAAAGTGGCACAAAACAAGATCAACAAATTTTATCTCTGGGGTTTTTGAGAGGGATGGGGAAAACTAAAGCATTTCTTTGTACCAAAAAATGGGATTTTCTGCAGTCTTTATTTACCCCTCTCTTCCCCAGACTTTATTTCTGAGGGCCAAGGGATTTTTTTCATACTCTGGTCATTAGCCATTTCAAAGATTAATAGAAGTAGTAAAGAAATATTAGGCTAATAATATTAAAAGCCCTAAAATCATGCTGTGGGGAAAGCTTTTGCAGCCAAGGGTATTTTTTATGCTTTCCTCTTGCCAACTGTATCTGTGTTTCATTGCTGTCCAGCTGAATTTCTTGTCTGTACTTCCCATGCACTGGAGAGATGGGGAGTTTTGTTTCCTCAGTTTTCACTTCAGCTCAACAAGTGCAGGATTTAATTTCAAGGGCTTTCTTTCTGTTGCACATGTTGAAATATTTTCAGATAATTCCCTTCATTGTTCATATTTATATATTTAGGAGGAAGTTCTTCACAGAGAATGATTGGCATTGGAATGAGCTGCTCAGGGAGGTGGTGGAGTTGCTGTCCCTGGAGGTATTCAAGCAAAGCCTGGATGGGGCACTTAGTGCCATGCTCTAGTTGATTGGATAGGGCTGAGTGATAGGTTGGACCAGATGAGCTTGGAGATCTCTTCCAACCTGGCTGATTCTATGATTCTCTTTTCCTCCTCTTCAGTCTCGTGTATGTACAGAACTCTTTACGTAGAGCTGTGTTTTATCTTTCTGATTTTAAAATTAACCATCTTCTTAACTTGTTACTGACCATATTAGAAGGTAGTTTTCAGCTTTCAGATTCAGTGGTAATATGTCAAAATTTGGGGCACTGGAATAATTTTTGAGCAGCAAGTGGTCATTAATGTTGTCATGTAAATATGCAGGAAAATGCCAGATAAATAATTTCTAACAACTGCAGAATATATTTGAGGGAGAATCAGAGTTTCAACCCACCTGTCTACAAATGTTAATAAAGTTGCTAATTTGCTGCTTGCTCAAGAAGACAAAAGAATCTGAGCTGATTGCAGTAATTTTCCTCCCCACAATTTTCAGTGACAGGAAAAAAAAAATACAGAGAAGCAAAGCCTACAACAACCCAAATTTGGGTTAGCACATATAATTAAACACTCAGTTGTTGAGTACACTCAATTAAACATTATGGTATGAGGCTTGTCGAATTTCCATGTTCCAACACACAGACACCCACCATTAAAGTTAATGTGGGTTTTTTGTTTTTTTAAAATTTATTTTACAGTTATTCCAGCTAAGCTAAAGTAGCAGGAGTGTTTTAATCAACTATTGCACTGGCTAGACCCTTGCCAGTCTCAGGGGGATTGCATCTTGCTGCATGCAGAAGGTGTGTTTGGTTAAACACACCTATGTACTGATTATAGTCAGCTCAACCCACGAATGCTGCCTGGTTAAACTATTACTTTATCATAGTTTAGAGAAGCTTAATGTCATGAATGATTTTTCTTGCCTTTGTGCAGCCTGCAGGATGAAATTCCAACCTCAGTATTTGGGAAAACCTGCAGATTAGAATCATAGAATCAAAGAATTTAACCAGGTTGGAAGAGACCTCCAAGCTCATCCAGCACAATCTATCACCCAGCCCTATCCAATGGCACTCAGTGCCCCATCTAGGCTTTTCTTGAGCACCTCCAGGGATGATGACTCCATCACCTCTCTGGGCAGCTCACTCCAATGCCAGTTGCTCTCTCTGTGGGATTATTGACCTTTGAAGAATTGAGGAGTGAGTACAAGTCAAAGCTTGAAATATATGGCAGCTACAGGGAAGTGCAGTTCTGTTCTCAGTGACCTGAACTTGTCTTCCTCCTTCCTTGACCTGTCTGATTTCTGCACAACCTTAAAGCATGAAGGGCCAGAAGCCCTCAATTTGTTTGGGTGCTCAACCCAAACTTGATCTGTGATAGATACTACTAGTGCTGCAGGAGGCAAATAATACTTAAAAATTAATAAATGAAAAAGGCTCATGTAGCAGATGTCTCCAATGCCACATGAGCTGGAATCTTCCCTGACCTTGCAGCCGACTTGTATGCTGCAAATCTGATGTAAGCAATTCTGCTGTGTAAGTGAAGCTGAACCAGGTCTAGAGTCCTTAGTTTCAAAAATGGAGGTTCTTCATCAGTAGGTCCTGAACTGTCAGTAAAAGCTCATTTCTTTCTTCATCAGTACTGGCCATGAGGAGCTGTCAAAGGCTGTCATCCTTGCATGCACACATTGAAAAGTGCCCAGACTGGGTCTGCTTAGGAAGAAAGTAACTTTCTTCATAGCAGCCCACATGGTACAGTGTTGTGGATTTGTGGCTAGAACAGTGTTGAAAACACATTAATATTTTGGTTACTGCTCAGCAGTGCTTTCACAGCATCAAGGCTTTCTGTTTTTTGCACTCTACCCTCCTCATGAGCAGGCTGGAGGCAAAATGCCAGAGGGGGCACAGCCAAGGCAACTGGCCAAAAGTATAGTCCATGGCATAGGACCCCAGCTGGCCCAAGGCATGGTTTATAGCATATAACGTGATTAGCAATAAAAGCTGGGGTACAGGAGAGAGGAAGGAGTGATTTGGAACCATTGTTCAGATACCAACTGGAGTCACTTGTTTCTTAGTTGCCATTTATTAAGCTGTTTTCATCTCAACCTATGAATTTTCTCACTTTTTCTCTCATTCTCTCCTCTGTTCTTCTGGGGAAGGGGAGGATTGTGCAAGCAGCTATGGGTGTGCTTGGCTGCTGGCTGTGGTCAACCCATGCCAATAGCTCTTTGCATATTTCTTGTTCATACTGTCAGGAGACATTGCCAGGCTCTAGAACAGAACTCAAGCATAGATTGTCAGGAAAAAGGAGTTAGTATGTAGATGTTGAAGAAAATTACTAAGACAAGCAAAGGAATTTTCCATGTATGACTTCTGCCTTCTCATTGAGTAACTGGATGAGAAAGGAACAACTGCCAGCTGTGGCAAGGGCAGGTTCTAATTGGAGTAGTTTTTAACAAATGGGTTCTTGAATTACTTAGAGCTAGTTACCATCACAGATCACACTACCTCCTTTTCAGTAAGACAGGTTTCTTTGACCTTTTGTAATGTAATGAATAGTATTGTGTGTGTTTTCTTTCTTTCTGTAATGAAAAGAACAAAATACTTTGTCCTGCAAAACAAAACGTAATTCATACCTGATGCTTGAGGATAGGATGAGGCAGCAACAGATATATATTGATATAAATTGATACATGTGGTGGTTTTGCCTCAGCTGGGGGTCAAATGCCCACCAGAGCCACTCTATCACTTCCCCTCTTAAACGGACAGAGGAGAGGGGGAAATATAACAAAAGCCAGTGATAAGATAGAAGCAATTTGATAATGAAAATAAGCAAAAGCAATAGAATGTGCAGGAAGCAGGGGCAGAGAGAGAGATGTGAATCTCTACTTCCCGTCAGCTGGATGATGTTTTGGTCTTGGCAGCAGGGCTCTCTATGCTTGATGGTTACTCCTGGAGAACAGACACCATGGATGAATCTTCCCCAAACTCCCTTCTATTACCTCGTTCTTATATCTGAGCTGATGTCATATGGCATGGAATATCCCTTTGGCCAGTCGGGATCACCTGGTTTGGCTGTGTTCTCTCAGCATCTTGGGGTAGGGAGATGTTGAGGAAAAAGAGAAAAACCCAGAACCCCTAGCCTGGGTGCTCAGCTTAGCAGTAGCCACAACACTGCTGCGTTATCAATGCTCAGCACGGCAAAACACAGCATTAGAGGAGAATTAATCCCAGCTCAGCCCAGTTCTAACCTACTGCAATACATATTAGCCACTGTGTGATTGCTGAGGCAGCAACCCCAGGGTGCTCCCTCAGATACAAACCTTCCTCTTTGGAGATGCTCTGGGACTTGCACTCAGGACAAAAGGGGTAGTGAAAATTGGATAATTTGTGGGCTGATGCACGGGGAGAAGTGTGAGTGCTGCCTTCAGTCCTTCCCTTCACCTCTGTACTCTTGTTGGAGGAACTGAGCCCTCAACTCAGTGCTTACCAGAAACTTGGCAAAACAAAATCCTTAGCGCAGGAGTCTGCCATATGACACCACACAGCTTCTGCTAACAGTGATAGCTAGGAAGGAAACTAATGTATGCTGATTAATCTTTCATTTTCTACCACTGTTCTCCAAACACCAGTTCTGGCACCTCAAGCAAGCAATAACAGCCGTTAGCCTGTCTGGGAGCACATTTGGCATTGACAGGACTGTTGGATGCCAAAGCAGAGAACGTGTTTTGTCCCTCCCGTGATATCTGGGTTTTGCTCTCTGCCAGACACTGAAAGATGCTGAATGATTTTTGGATTGAATACGAGGTGAGGTTTCTTCTAGTATTTATAAGCAAAGGAGATAAAAACCAAAAAGGGCAAAGTGGAGGCTGTAAGCTGGTCAGCCTCCCCTCTTCCTCTAAGACCATTTTTGAGCAACTCTGCTTGGAAGGCATTTTCTGGCATACCATGGCCAGGCAGATGACTAGGAGCAGCCAGTGGTGCTTTACTGTGGCAGCTGGCCAGCCTTCTTCCCTGTGGCTCTGGGAACAAGTGGAGAACTGGGCGATCTGATTCACCTTGGCTTTATCCAGGCTTTCATTACCACCTGACACTGAAACCTTATAGACAGACAGGAGGGAATGGGTTTGGAAAACATCAAAACGAGTGGTTAAGCATTGGAAGATCTTGTCCAAAGGTGCTGTGACTTCTCCATCCTTGCAGATAATCAAAAGCTGATCAGACAAAGCCCTGAGCAAACTTAACTAACAAAGTTGGTTCTACAAGTTAGGCTGGGGAGGTGGGAATGGGCTGGACCCCAGAAGTACCTTCTAACCTAAATTATTTTGTGATTTGAAGCTCAAGTAGGGGGGATCTTTGTTCTCTCCCTAGAAAGTAATAAATTCAGTCACTGATAAAGTCAATGAAAGCAATAAATGCCTGCTCAGAACAGTTGAAAATGGATTAGCCACTGCCTTCAGCTAACCCAACATTAGAGCAACCACAGTCTGACTACTCATTGCCACTCATGGTCCAGTGATACATTTTGGCAGTGCTGATTTACTAGATAAATATGATTAACTGCAGGGCTCAAACTTGTTCTGCTCAGTGATACTTTACTGAACATCTGTATCATCCCTACTGGCAATCCATGTACTACACTTGAATTGGCCTGTCATGGACTTGAAGGAGTTTGTGCATCTCCTATATTATTAAAAGCATGATGTGGGCACTCTTGTTCTGCATTATTATAATTTATGGCTACCATACAGACCAGTAACCTACAAGCTCTTTGTCAGAAATGTAATGGGAAAGAGAATAGTCAAGAAAACTGAGTTAAGTAATTCTAGATTTTTCTACTTTTCAAGAGTATTCAGTTTAGCTGTGATACATTACTTTGGTATTCCAATACTACTGAATCAATTATTGTTTTCTTTCCACAGATACTCTAAAAATATCCATTTAACTGCCATAACATCATCTGTGGGAAGAATGGAAATACTGGGAATATTTAGGACCTCATAGCTCCAGTGTGCTTGAAAGTGCACAGATCCTATTCAGACCCAGGTAAAATCACCAGTGAAGGATTATATTGGGAGTGCTTATTCTCTGATTTCAGATTTTCATTGTTCATAGACTTTGCAGATCTGGTTTTGTTTCACCATTTTTAACCTACATGCTTGTAAGGAGCAAGATACACAATCCAGCTGTATCAGCCATTGAAGTGTTGGTTTTGGGTAAGTAATAATACCAGCAGCAGTCTGAAATGAAGGGATGAATTCTTTAGGCAATGAATAACAAATGTTGTCATGCTTATGCATTGCCACATAGAAAATAAGTACGGATGCCTGTCCTGACTTTGCTGCGATAAAATTCTATGTTGTTAGCAGTTTTCAGTCATCCACAGCTGAGCAAAGTTAAATCCAGGACACATGACCTGAGCTGGCTACAGGTGTATCTCATAGCAGAAATGTCATGGTCGATATAATGGGGAAAGTCTGAAAGTGGGGGCTGCTCCTGCTCCTGCTCCTGCTCCTGCTCCTGCTCCTGCTCCTGCTCCTGCTCCTGCTCCTGCTCCTGCTCCTGCTCCTGCTCCTGCTCCTGCTCCTGCTCCTGCTCCTGCTCCTGCTCCATTACCAAAGCACTGGCTTGCTGTACGCAGAAGCAGTGGTTTTTGCTCATGGATAATTCTGAAAATCTCTGGTTTCAGCAAGACATAGCAATGAGGGATATAAAATAGTGTTTCTTTACTGTCCACATCCACTTCTCCTGATATTGATCTCTCTTCCAGAGCTTAATGTGAAATGGAAGTGGGGTATGGGTCCTGCCCTTCTAGTGCAGTGATCCTGTTACCATTCCGTTGCACAACTTTGACTTTTACCTGTGTCAGAAACTCAGAATTGCCTTTCATCTTTGAATCAAACACCACATAACTTTCTGAGAAAAAGAATTGGAGTATTGACATTGTAAATATTAAAACCAGAAGATTTTGCTCAAAGGGACAGGATAAATAATACTCCTGTTGCATGCAAAATATCTAACTGCAGAAATAACCTGGAGTATCAGTGATTATAACACATAGCCTTAACCTCATCTGTGCTTCTAGTTATGTTCTTTTTCAGAATCCTGTCTGCAATCACTATCTTCCACTGTCACCTAGTGTCCAAAAGCCATGCTGCAAGTGTTTGGTGATTACACAGTAGGATTTGTTAAACACCTCCAGGGATGGGGCCCCAACCACTCCCTGGGTGACCCATTCCAGGGTCCCATCACTCTTATGGTGAAGAACTTCCTCCTCACATCCAATCTGAATCTCCCCACCTCCAGCTCTGCTCCATTCCCCCTAGTACTGTCACTACCTGATAGCCTAAAATGTCCCTCCCCAGCTTTCTTGTAGGCCCCCTTTAGATACTGGAAGGCCACAATTCTGCCCTACTGAAATTACCCTCAAGGAACTATGTAACCAGACTCTTATAAAAGACAAACTCAATGCAGGGTATTAATATTTGCTCTCAAATGTAAGTTTGATGCCAAATGTGCATTCTCTATTGACTTTGTAAATGTTATTCCAAGGGTAAAAGGCAGCATAGTGCAGCTAAATGACCCAAAATGACACGAGAAGATCTATTAACATAAGTTAGATTAACAAAAGGGTGATTTAAAAGTAATAGGTGATAAAGTTGTCTTTGGGAAATTAAAAAAAAAAGGGAAATAACAAACCCCAATGTTGTTTACATAGGTGAATAGGTAATAGAAGTATAGAAAAAAAAAAATCTGCCCTGTTATGACCAATGAAAGCTATAAAGGTTTCAAAAGAAATTTGTCATCTTTATGAGCATCTTGCAAAATATTTTTTTAAATAATAAAAAAAAATTATTTTCACACTTTGATGTGAAACCACCCATCAGGAGCTGATGCGGATGCCAGATTTATTCTGTGCCGTGTACGATTAAAGAAAGGGGGGAGGAGATGGAAGTGATTCCTATAATTAAACTCTAGAGAGCTCCACCAGTTCTGGCAGACAGGTTTAAAATGCGAAGACGAGCATTGACCTCTAGCGTCCTGGTGCATGTAATGCAGCGGGGTGTCGCTAGAACAAACCACAGCACCCACGGAACAGCCACCTATTTCTAGGCGGTATTAGACTACATGCTGTAACACGGAATAAGGTCTTTGAAAGAATGAAAGGAAAGAAAAAAGAAAACCAGCAAAAAAAAAAAATCCCACAAAAAAACAGAAAAGCTTTGTCTATTGGTTAAAGCTGTCCGCAGCAGAAATAGTATTTTCTTTAAAAACCAGTAGGAAAGATGTTTGGATTGGTAGCATTCTGACAATATAGGGGGTCACTGGTACTCTTTGCACCTGGTTCAAGACCGAGGGTTATGCACCAGATGAGATGCCACACTGGCTGCCTCATGCCCAACACAGGACAGAAGGAGCAGGAGAAAGGAGTAGCAAATGAGAGGCCTTTGTTTCATCTTATTGCTGGACAAGCATCCTCTGGACCATTTGTGGTCAAAGGACAGAGCAGCACTGCTTTCTAAGATGCTCTTCGTGCAAGGGTAAGGATCTTAGTGTCCCCTGCATAAGCACAAAGTTGTTGTTGCCTATCAGCCTTATCAGCCACTAGAAGCACACATGGGGTTTAAAAAAGGCATTGCTAGAACCTAAATCCATTATCCATTTAGGATAGAGAGGAAGCACAATCCTTCTCTTTGGTAGCATCATGGAATCTTGGCCAGATGTTACTGCTCAGACCCTGCTTTTATAATTCTTTTGCAATTGCTTAAGAAATACTTGTATGAATTATAAGGGGGGAAAAAAATTAGACCTTCAGTGAAGTATGAAAAATGGCCTTTAGGGCCAAAAAACATGGTTAAAAATATCATATGAAATCCCTTGTGAAACCCTTGCCTGGCTTACCTGACTATTGAGGGGATATTTCACAAATCTAACCTAAGTGAAATCACAAAATGATCTTTCTAGGCTTTTCCAAGGCTTGCTCTGGTTACCAAGCACTGAAAAAAAGTAACAATTCTGTGCTAATTCCACTTTTGGATCTGGCTTCTTCTCACTTCTTGATTTTTTTGTTTTTGTTTTTTTTCTTCTTAACATTTCATTTTTTTTCCCTTCCTAACAATAATGTTAAGCACATGGCTGAGCTGGTCTGTATGTCTGTAAGAGTTTTCTGTGTGATTTAGCATTTGGATTTCCTTTAAAAGTCTCCATTTTGTTGCTATTTCCTCTGTCAACGTGTTTGGGTTTTGCAGAGTACACCTGTGCAATGCTCTAGCCCATCTTCAGCTGCAATTTGAGATTATTTTGACAGTAGACTTTCAGAAATGTAATCCTGCAATCAGAGAGTCATAAAATCTCTCGACAGAGACTGCTAGAACTAAATTGGTCACAGCACTGCTGGTGCCATAGCTGCAGCAGTGCAGAGCTAAGGCTGAGTGAGCTGACTGTGAATTTCCCCTTTGATGGTTTTGCAGCCTTGGCTGAACCATATGTTTCAGCTGTGCTGTCACCACTGACAGAGACAGTTGCATAAAGCCAGTTCCACTCTGCTTCTGTGATCTGCAGTCCCATACAGAGCATTAGCACTGTGTGTGGATTCTAAGATGAGCTGTCTGCAGATAGCAGAGAACACCTGATTCGTGCTAGAGTATACCTCACAAAATACAAAGCAGCACAATGATCTCAGTGGTGTGTAAAAAGCAAAAACTTCTTGAGATAGTCTGGAGCATTTCTGATTGAAAGGTAATCGCAGAAGATGTTTGGATTTCTGTATGGCTCTGGAGAGCATAATGCAAACCCAGGGTTCAGCTGCTGTCTACAACTTCCTGAACCAGGAGCTGGTCTCTTCTCACAGGTAATTGGAGACAGAACAAGGGGGAATGGCCTCAAGCTGAGACTGGGGAGGTTTAGATTGGACATTAGGAAAAAGGTTTTCATGGAGAGAATAGATACTGGAATGAGCTACCCAGGGAGGTGGTGGTGTCACCTACCCTGGATGTGCTTAAGGGTGGTTTGGATGTGGTTCTTGGGGATATGGTTTAAGATGAATCTTTCATAGCAGGGTGATAGGCTGGACGTGGTGACCCTGAGGATCTTTTCCCTCAGGGTTTCTGTGAAGCTCAGCTTTTCAGAAGCATTTGAGACAGACTAGGGGTTTCTCTTCTGAATCCGAAGCAAACAACAAAGTTGAGTCGGTGCTTAGAGAAATATTAAATGAAATTATTTATGACAGTTTCTCTAGCTCTTTCAAAAGTACACTCAAAGATAAGCAGAAAAGAAACAATTCCTCCTGCAGATAAATCTTACATAAATTCTTCAGTTAGTGACCATTTATTGCCTAAAAATACTTTTTGTCTCAAATTCATAACAGGCATTTTTTTTTCAGATTATATGTGAAGTCATCAATTCTTTTGGCCTAGTTTTCCACAGGGTAAAGGTAATGAGCAAAAATGATCTGAAAAGACCTAAAGAAAACTGTGGATGAAAACTGAGTATCCTTTCAAAGGATTTACTAAGCAGGCAGAAAGCTCTGACTGCAGACTAGAGACGGCTACTGCTGAGAGCCTATCCAGACTCACCAGTTATATAAAAGACATAGTTTGAAATTAAACAGTAGCAGCAACAACAAAACTAATCACTATTATGTAACACATCAGAGAGAAGGAGAAATGAATAGAAGCAATGTGAACTGGAAACTGTGAAGCATGAAACACTGAGAAACTGAAGTCCACAGCCAGGCAAGGCAGGGGTCATTTACTCTTCTCTTCCTGAAGTAGTTCTAGAACTCAACAGAATCATAGAATCAGCCAGGGTTGGAAGGGACAAGGATCAGCCAGTTTCAACCCCCTGCCATGCCCAGGGATACCCTACCCTAGAGCAGGCTGCCCACAGCCTCTGCCAGCCTGGCTGCAAACACCTCCAGGGATATAGCCCCAACAGCCTCCATGGGGTACCCATTCCAAGCTCTCATGGTGAAGAACTTCCTCCTCACATCCAGTCTGAATCTCCCCACTTCCAGATTTGCTCCATTCCCCCTAGTCCTGTCACTCTCTGATAGCCTGAAAAGTGCCTCCCCAGCTTTTCTGTAGGCCCCCTTCAGATCCTGGAAGGCCATGGAGCCTATAACAAGGTGTTGAAAATGTTACTGACATGAAAATTGTCTGCTGCTAATTCAAAAAGTTACTAGAGACAGAGTTGAAGGAAATCCAAATAATTTGGGCTTGTATATTGGGGTCCACTGAAGATAGTACTAATGAAAAATGTGAAAATCAGGGCAACTTCAGAAGTCTGGCAGAGTACTAAAGTTAGGGCAATGTCTAAAAAGGGTGAATGGATAAAACTGTTAAATATATAGTTTGATGTGATGCCTGCATCATGTTGTTTTTCTTTGTCATGCCAACAGTCCAACTCAGTTTATACAGCTTATGTTGCTCTGAAATGTTTCGTGGAAATGGATCCAGACCAGGAAATTTACTTGGGATTATGGATTTGAGGAAACAACTTCAGGCAATAGTATAGTGAGGTTAGCTTTTCTATGTTATATAGACTGCACAATGTTGTGCACAAGTCTGATTTTGTATACACAATGTTAAAAGGAGACTCCTTTTCTCAGTTTGGGTGAGGAGAAAGACACATCACAATTTTGATGGTTTTCTTTCTTTCCTGTGCCCAAATAATTATGCAGGTATTGATCTCTGTTACTTCTACCTTGCTTATTTCAGTAGAAGAGTGATTTCTAATAAGGAGAGATGTCTATGGGTTAGCTTTCACTTTGGTGCACTCCATTTACTGAAGTACAAATGTATTAAACGGAGTAGTTAGGGAAAGGCATTTCAGAAATGCGTTCAAGTGCTTTGGATCAGTCTTCCAAGTAGCCTGCCAGAATCTCCATTTCCCTTAAAAAAAAAAAAAACCAAACAAAAAACAAAACCCAAAAAAGAACCAAACATTCCCTGTCTACACTGACTTGAACAATCTATATATGCTTTCAAAATGCCCAGGGAACATAAACGCTGTAACCAAAGCAGAAGTCAGCTGAGTTGCTGTAAGGGAAAGCTCAAGTGAAGAGCAAATTCCAAAGCTGCAAAGCTCTGTGAGAGGATTCTACCAGCACCCACGCCTGATCTCATCAATGAATATAAAAAGGCTCCTGAGTAATGAATGCAAGTGCACTCAGTGTAGTCAGATTTAATTTTTTTCCCCCACTTTTTTTTGGAAAATGATTTAAACCCATGTTTAAATTGATCTACTCCTACAGTACCTTTTAAAATAATGTAACAAGGTACTTAGGAACATTTGATAGGTCTAGTCTCTTCTGCAGCTGCAAAGAATCATCATTTCAGTTTACTTAGTTCATCATTTCAGTTTCTTCTCTTAATTGAGATCAATGACTAATTCTTTGAATTGAGACTCTGGGAGCTCTGGTTTTATTTCTGCTCCATTCAGGAATAAAAATGAAACAAAAAGGGCTGAATACTGTAATTACTGGAACAAGGGAGAAGAAAATTCTGCTTGTTATTTGATATTTTCATTTAACAATTCATCTTTATGTAAGCATGAAGTGGGCTTTATGTATTTGGTTTGCACTTCTGATCTAAATACTTGTTTAAATACTCTCAATAAAATATATTAAGAGTTTCTATATCTTGAATTTCCAGTATGTGTTTACAGAAAGCTTGGAAAGGAGAAAGGAATTTATAAGCTTATTTTCTAAGGCAATTAGTCCCCATTAACTAAATGTATAGGAAACCCAAACATCGAAGTTATCCGCTTAAATATAATCATACTTTCTTAGCCTTTTAAAAAGGACACTGTACAGTAAAATCTAAATAAAGGAGTGGACCTAGTCTAGAAGCATCTGAGCCTGGAGAGGTCCATTTCCAGGCTGACTGCTGTGATGTTGGTTGATTTGTGGCCTGGGGCTTCATCTGGAGACCCCCAAAATCCTAATTCTGGAGCAACGCTGCCATTTGCCAATGCATCTGCCTCGCCCTACTGTTGCAGGTGTTAGTTACAGGAAGAGGCAAAGTTCACTGCTGGGACTAAGGGAGAAGTTGAAACCTCATGGGTGTACCTGGTACACTTTGGTTCTATCTTTATGGTTACCTAAGCAGGAGAGTGACTACTGCAGATCATGAAAGGACCAGAAAATGTTACCTGTGAACAGAAAGAACTTTAGATGAATGTTGCTGTGCAAACTGGGATAGTATCTCCTGTGCCACAACTTGAAGGAAAATAAACCAGGTTTCTGGCAATTCAGACCAAACTGATTCCTGATATAACTTTTAAACTGAAATATCTGCTTGTGTAATTAATTTTATTAGCAGGAATTAGAGTTAACATATAAAACCATGACTGTGTGAGAGAACATGACTTAAGTGCTTTAATATAAAAGCTGCTACACAGTGAAAAATGGGATCTCTCTTCTCAGTGCTGTTAATTATTCAGTAATGCCGATACAGCAAAAACTTTCTTAAAGCAATATTACCCTTGCTCCATGTAGTCTTTAGTGCATTTACTCGGCTTTGCTCTGTCCAGAGAGACTGATGCCCAGGGATGTTGTGGATGCCCCCTTCCTGGGATTATTCAAGGTCAGGCTGGAAGAGGCCTCCTTGAGCAATTAAGTCTAGCTGAGAGGCCTCCCTGCTCATGGCAGTGAGGTTGGAGTGGATGATCTGTGAAGTCCCTTCCAACCTAAGACACTCTGTGATTCTATGATTCAGTATTGTGTGTGTTGTGGAAAGGTCCATTTGCTACATTACTCAAATGAAATCTCATATTAAAATGCACAGCAGTGGATTTTTATGGAATTGTTCAGGCTGTCTGTTTCCCTTGAGAGCTTCTGTCCTTAACTGTTCCTGAGGGTATGTCCATTCAGACTATTTTATCTGAGGTTTAAATATTCTTTGTGTATTTACTGCCTGGGTCCGAGAATTGATCTCATGACCTGGATGTTAAATTTAAGCTAACTATCCCCTTCCTTCAAGCATCTCTAGCAATAAAAAACGAAAAATCACTTAAGAATTCAAAGCCTGTGTAGTCAGAATTACTGAAGCACTGGGAAGCCACACAATGTTAAAATCACTGGTTAGGAATGATCTATAAAGGGGTCAGAGGGAGTGGTGTCCTTTTGAAAATGGCATCAGCTGCTCCTGAGTCACTGACTGCTCAAACACAAATTACCAGGAGCTGTGGACTAGTCAGTGCTCTGGGAAAGCAGCAAGAGATGACAATCCTTGGACTTTGCCATGGACTGCCGGGCTATGTTAAAGTATACTACTCTGCCCTAGTGAGGCTACATCTGGAGTACTGCATCTAGTTCTGGGTTCCCCAGTTCAAGGAGAAAAGGGAACTACTGAAGAGTCCAGAGGAGGCTATAAAGATGCTGAAGAGACTGGCACACATATGATGAGGAGAGGCTGAGGGGCCTGGGGTTGTTAAGCCCGGCAAAGAGCAGACTGAGAAGGGATCTTCTCAATGGTGATCAATAGCTAAATGGTGAGGGTCTAGAGGATAGTGTCAGACACTTTTCAGTGGTGCCCAATGACAGGACAAGAAGCAGTGGGTACAAATCAGAACATAGGAGGTTACATCTACTCCTAAGGAAAAACATCTTTTCTGTGAGAGTGCCAGAGCACTGGAACTGGCTGCCTAGAGAAGTTGTAGAATCTCTCTGGAGACTTTCAGGACCTGCCTGGACATTGCAGTCCTGGGCACCTGCCCTGGGTGATGCTGCTTTAGCAGAGGAGCTGGACTAGAAGTTGGATGGAGTGACCTTTGGAGGTCTCTTCCAACCCCTACTGTTAAGTTCTTGAAGTGTTTCTCCTTAATGTGAAGGAACTTGTGTTGTTGGAGACCAGTGTCTTCTACTTATACTCCAGCTGAGAACGGTAACACACTTAATGCTTTAAAGAAATGACATTTTTTAAAGTGATTGTTTAGTTATAGGAAAAATCAAATTGAAAATGAATACTTGTTCAAGATTATTTTCCAAGGTGCCACAAAACCACAATGGAGAAGGAAGTTGGCCTTAAAACATCAGCCTGACTTAGAAGCTGTTTCTAGTACTAAAAACAAAACTTAAGTTAAAAGAAAAGGAAAAAAATGAAGGGTAGTTGGTCAAGATAGCAACTGTAAGGGAAGCAGAAGTACACAGGGAGAATTTATAGCAAGTATCACTAAAGAAAATAGGAAGATGTGGTTTTTCCAAGTACATTTGGACCTAAAATACTCGCAGCATTAGTTCATTGCTGTCATGGCAGAGTTACAATTGTACAGGAAGATAGATATTCTACTTCTCTGTTCAATACTGAAATAGTTTTTCTGACCTGTTATCAGTTTCAGGAGGGTCATTAATATATTAAGAGTATTACAGATGAACTATGGGAATAAACTTTTAAATGCAGAACTCAAAAGGCTTAGTATATTTCATGCTAGGGAGAAATTTAAGAGATGTTAAACAACCACATGTAAACAGATGTGTGCAGAGAGAAACAGGTAATTTAAACAGCTGACAGTGAAAGGTGCCCAGTTGAGGTAATAACATGATACTAGTTAGCCACTGTAATCCTTGAATGTTTAGATTCACACTCAATGTTTTTTCCTAAAACACACTGTAAATCAAATGGGAGTTTTTGGTCTTGTCCCATTTTGTTTTGAAAGAAAGTGGAGTAGTCAGAGTAATTCCCATCTAATTTTCTTTCCTAATTGAACCAACTCATTAATTTTTGTTTTGCTATTTTCTCTAAATGACCTCTCAAAAAAGCATTCTTCACTTCCAGAAATCTACAACCCCCATAATTTGCAGCAGCAAATTAACCATGTTTTCAATTCTTTGCCATGTGCCACTCTAACATTTGAAATTTGTAATTATAAATCAGATTAACAGTGCTCAGTTTAACACACAAAATTTATTATGATGCATCCAAATGAGAAGAAGCAGAGCCATTATATAAGCTAAAAGCAGTCATGACTGCAGAAGGGACTACCTTGTTCAGGTGTTAAGTTGGATAGAACTTGACAATTTGGGAAATGGTCAAGAAGGACAAATCAGTTGTGAGACTGCCTATAAGGAGATGGTGATCTGTAATGGAAATAGGCTTACCTGTTTATTTCATACTGGGTTCTGTATCTAGGAGGTGGAATAGATGGTCTTTAATATCTTTTCCAACCCAAACTACTCTGATTCCATGATGATGGAATGTGTTTTAACTTTACATTCAAATCTATTTCCAGTCATGGCAGCTGTCACAGGTCTGGAAATGCTAAACAGCCTCTATGGCCCAATCTGACCCTGCTCAGGACCAGCTGAAACACGGTGAGGCTATGGGACCTGGTTGGGCTACTGTCCCTTTCTTCAGGACCTGCACCCAAACTTCACCCCTTGACCTTGACCTTGACCTGTTCCTGAGCCAGGCTGCAGCTGTGGCCCCACTGATCCCATTGCACTGTGCTGGCTGTAGTTCAGACCTACTTTCTTAATATGTCACTGAACTGATGGCTGAGCAGGGTCTTAGTCACACCTCACTCTGGTTTTGTGGCACTGTGTCCCTAGCCCATGGTAGTGCCCCCACCTTGCTGCCAGCCTTGGCTAAGGCTGCTTGCCTCCCCATGCAGAGCAGCCTTATTTTTGCTCCCTGACTATGGCTGCATAAATGTACAGTATAAAAAAAGTGACACATTCTTTGGCATACCAAATTTAGCACCCAAAATTAAATGCACACAGTAGAAAACTCAACAAAACTCCTTCTTGTCTATTCTACAGAATGGGAAGAAAATACACAGATGAATGCCAAACAGTCCATTGAAGGAATAACAAGCCACATTTGCTACCACACTTTGAAAATGCAAAGAATTAGCAGCAATCCTGATTTAATCCTTCCTTTTCATATACCCTGGAGCAAAATAATCTGTACAAAGCACTGTGTTTTCTGGATGGAAGTGCTAGATATAACGTTAAATTTTTTGGTTTTGTTCAGACAGGCTCATGATAAAACCCTGTAATTAGTTGCTTGGCATGAAGTGGCTCTGAATTAGGGAGGAAGCGACATAATGAGACGCTGCAAGAACAAGCCAGATAAACCTGCTCTGCTAGAAGCACTTTGCTTGCTCCCCAACTCCTGCTTCAGTGCTGCCTGAGCTGCCTCTCAAATCAACAGTTGTCCCACACGTGCTGCAAAAAACTGAACAGTGCTTTAGTGCCTGGAGCCTCATTTTATGCAATTGCTGAGAGCTTGAGTGGCAGGGCTCCTTTGCCAGAAAACTGCAAACCCTGTCGGTGCTGCAGCTTCGGTGTTTAAGAGTTGCTGCTGCTTCTGTTGCTCATCTCCCAGCTCTTCAAACTGTTAGAGGTCACTCTCAGTAGTATCTCCTCAAGCTAAGTTTAATGAGGCTCACTGGTGCTTTGGGCTTACTAAACCTCTAAGTTGGTTTTGACCTCTGGGTTACCACCCTGTTTATAGCACTTGTTTCGTGAAGTTCTCACTTTGTCTTTCTCTTCAACACTGAAGATGAGTTCTTCAACGCATTCAAAGGATTTATGAAGAAGACCAATTTAGGTGATGCAAAAATGCAAAAGCTGGCATCTATAGAACAAAAAAAAAGTTAACTTTGACATAATCAGTGTTACAGTACAGAAGATATCTTCAATTGCTTTCTTAGAAACTTGTACTAAGTTTCCACGTCTGTTCATGCTAGTACTGATGTTGTCTCAGCTCCATTCGTTGCTGCAGTCAGCCGTGCCTAAAACGTGTTCCAGAAAGTGGGTCATTAGGACACATCACCCAACAACCCACAAAACTGAAGAGGGCTTATTTATTAGGTGCCCAAATTTGGGGCAGCGAAGCCATGTTTATTTGCAAAAGCCCATGGCAGGGGTGTTTTCTGAGAACAAATACCTGCCCAGAGAGACTGTGGCCATTCCCCATCATCTTCAATAGGATGATAAGCTGGTAAGTTCTCTGAGTTTGCAGAAGTAGCTATTAAGAGTTTGGTGTGAAAAGCTCAAGCCTGGCCCATCTTGTGAGAAGCAGAGTCACCATCTGACAAACTAGAAGTCTAAAAATACACTGAAGTGAGGGGTTGTGAAGGTGAGTTTTAAATGGCCCTAAGAGGAAACTTCAGGTCAGAAGAAAATACTTTGTATGAGGAGGAGCTATTTTAGTGCACCTACCTGTCCTGCCTGTTGAAAATTAAGTTGCTTGTGCTCTTGTCTGGCATTTGTCTTCTGATGTGCTTGCTTCACACTCTGTCTCTACTACTGTTCTTTTGGTATCTTGCATACTGTGATCTGTTGTCTGTTCTGGAGGTAGGAGAGGTCAGAGAGTTGATAGAGAAGGTATAATGGCAGTTGTCCACTGTGCTCCAAGGATGCCTGATGGAGGATGTCTGTAACTCTGCTGTTATGACCCTCACCTTGCAGCTCCAAGTGAACCAAATTACTTCCTCATACTCAAGGCTATGCAACTCCTTGTGGATGCATCCTCATCACGAACAAAAGCACGGGTGTGTGCGTGTGTGATTCTCTATAGAAACTCACAATAGAAGAAACAGAAGGACACGCGTGAAGTTCCCTTCTGGGGCCGGAAGCATAAGGCCAGCTCTGCCTGAGAGCTTCCACTCTGCTTTGTGCTGAAAGCCCTGAGAGCCCCTCCAGGGAGAACAGCCACGCCTGAGCGGTGAGTACACTCGGAGCTGCCCTCTCCGGTGGAGGGAGGGCCGCACGTAACGCCTGTTAAGTGTGGAGGAGGGTATCTGCTGCCGCTATGGGCGGGCTGAGGCCCCGAGCCAAGCCGGCTCAGGAGCGGTACTGCCAGGGACTGGTTACAGACTCCAGGTCACGCCCGCCCCAGCCTGCGCTTCAACAGTCCCCGGGGTCTCCCGGGGTGAGCGCCAGGGCGCCACTTCCGCCTCCCCCGGGCCCGCGCGCCGCTTCCGCCGCCCGGTTCCTCCTCCGGGCCGCCCTCTCCCGGCATGCCCTGGCGCCGGAAGCGGCTGACGACAATAACAAACAGCGGCGGCTGCGCCAGGGCTCCACGTCCAGGCGCTCCTCAGCCCGCCCCGCCGGCCCCGCGCCACCTTCCGCGCCCGACCGCCCGCCGCCTCTACCCTCCCGGTCGCCGTGACCGCTGAGACGGGTGCGCGCCCCAGTCTAGTCGCCGGGCCCGGTTGCGCGGAGGAGGGGAGCGGGGAGGTGGACGCGCTGCCGCCGCCGCCGCAGGATGCGCGGCGCTGCCGCGGGACCCTTGGGTGAGTGCTGCCGGGTGAGATGAGGGCTCCTCTCGCCGCCCTGTTCCTCGTCTCGTAGCTTCTCAACCAGGGAGAGGGTGCTGACGGCGTTTAACAGAAGGGCGGCCTGGGCGGGAGGCGGCGGTGCCGTTTCTGGACGCAGAGCTGCACCCGTGGGGCGGGCGACAAAGAGCTGAGAGACGGGGGAGAGCGGGAGGGGGGGCAGTGTCGCGGAGGGCTGGGATCCCGCTGCTGGCTCGGGTCCCGGGATGTCGGGGTGACCCCGCGGAGCCGTGGGGGTGGGAGTCGGAGGCTGCCAGCTGGCAGCGGGGAGCGGTGGTGGCGGGGCAGCGCCAGGCGGCCCGGGGTGCTTCCTTCCTCCCTACCCAGGGCTCCGGTGCCAGGACGAAGGATTCGCGGTGAAGTTACTCCAAGGAATGACTCAGCCCGGCTGCGCCTCCGTACTTGCCGGTGGCAGCGGTCGGACGAGCGCCGTGCAGAAGCGTCGTGTTTACAAACGTCGTTCTGCTTTTCCTTTGGCTGTTTACTTGTTTCTGCTCCCAAGGATGCTGTGCTGTGTTTCTCTTTGTTGCTCACTGATAGACTTCCTGGCTGTGTTGTTGATCCCTGCTGGCGTTTCTTTCTCTGTGCTCCTCGGAGCCCTGGGTGACAGGGACCCAGAGGTAGAAATGCTGATGTCAGCGCTGTGAAAATTAAACGAGGGGATGTTTGTGACGCTCCTGTTTCGTCCTTAACTTATATAGCCATGAAAAAAAAAAAAGTATAAATCACGTCTGTACTTGAGATACTTGGAACCAGAAGTGTTTGTTTAATCCAACTGCAGTCGTAGTGGGTTGTTGGGGTTTTTTTGTGTGTCATTGGTGTTTTGTTTTGTTTTGTTTTGTTTTTGTCTGAACTAGTTGAAGGGTATGGTCTGGCCATAAGCCATTCCTTCTGGTTTGTATTTGAGGCTTTCATCTTGATTTCTTTTATGGGAGAGAATGAGAACGTTTAGGTTTTGGGTTGGGTTTTTTTTTCCTGCCACTACTCACACGGGTGTGTATTGGAAGTAGTTCACACTGGCATTATGGAAGAATTTCTGAAGGTGTTTGGTTCACTTGGGAGAAATATACCTCGAAGGTACTGAAGGAATAGGGTAGAGAAACATACTTTGAACAGTTGAAGATTGTACAGCTAAGTAGCATTGTGAGGACTACTAGACACTATAAATCATAACAACTTGCATGCTATTATGGTGTATTTATATTGTGAGCTTTAGGAATGTTGTATCTCTAGTACCTTGGGTACCTTTTAGAAGATGAAGTATATGAAGAAAGGGATTTACTGTTACCTGCTGTTCTAACATAAACTTCAGTGCCAAGAAGAAAATGCTAACAAGAAAGAAATTAGATGTTTGAACATCATTAAGCTTAGAGTAAATGAAAGTGTGCAGAGTATATATTACTTACTGAAGTAAGTGAGGTAAGGAACTTGATCCGTGCCAGTTATGGAGCTGGAAAAACAAACAAGATCTTCTGGGATAATGGATTAATGTAAGGTGGACCTAACTGCGCTTTGGAGGTATATTATTGTTGCACAGTTTGTACAAGTTGCTGCATGTTTTGTGAATTTAAAGCCACCTCAAACTTGTCCTAGGTTATGTTGCATTGATGTAGCCTTGTGCTCAGTGCAGATTTGGGATAGTAGCCTGTGAGGTGGTATTTGAGGGGCTGGTGCTCTCCCCATGTCATGTTACCGTATTTATAATTAGAAGTGTGTGCAGCAGTGTACGCGCTCCACTGGGAGTGGAGAAGAGGGCAAGGGTTATTTTGAGGTCTTATGTGGCATCTGTTTAAAATATTGTTGATCTCTGCACTTTGTCTGAACATGGCTAGTATAGTCCTGAGGTGAAATTTCTTAATTGCCAGTACCTTTCTTGGGTGAAGTGTGGGGTGAGTGTATATGGAGGGGATAGGACTAGCACGTGTCAATTTGTTCCTTTTGATAAGAGAGTGGCAGTTGTGGTAGGATTGTTTGAAAGAATTTCACTACGTGTTATCCTGTAGGGTAGGTTGTTATCAGCGTGCTCTGAAGCCTTTATTTGGCTTTAAGATAGCTATTAGTTCCTCTGAAAGACTGGCTCAGAACGTTGTGAGGATCTGGAGACTTTTACTGGTTGGATTCATTTTGCATCTTATGGTGAAGTAAAGCAAGTCAAAATGAAAAACTATAGCGTTAGTACCCAGCTGTCACTCGAGCTACCTCAGTCATTTGGACAGTGTCCATGCAGTCATGTGTTGTCTTCTGCATCTGCATATTGCTCAAGAAAGTGCTCCTGGTTTTGATCCACAGCTTATGGCATTATATAAGGAGTTCCTGAAGAGGATAAAAGAAATGGAAAGTTTTGATATATTGCTACCTGGCAGGACCTTACTGCTAGTTAGCAACCTGATGCAAAGTTGATAATCAAGTGTTTGCTACTCAATACTGATTATGTCAACTTAATAATACTGTATTATGCTGCAGGACCTGACAATGCACTGATACTGAGCAGTATCATGTATAAATTGCTAATCTAATTGCTAGAATTACAAAATGTCTATTTTGTAGATGATTTGTCAGAGTAATGATTTCAGCGTACAAATTGAAAGATCCTTAGATGAATTCTGTGCTGTAAAAGCCTACAGCATGATTAATGATAATAAATTGCTAGCAGTGACTTTTGTGAGCTAATTAGCATTCTGTGGTTGTTGTGAAAGTCACTTGTCTATTTATGAGTTGATTCATTTTGCAGATCCTCTTAATTTAGTTTGGAGTTCAGTTGGAGGACTTCATTGCCATGTAGCAGTTTTTTGGTTTTGTTTTTTTTTGCTGTTTGTAGACAGTATTAGAAGTGCAGGTACTTTGGTGATACATTTTTCTAATGAGATTTGAGCATAACAAAAATATTAATGGCACATAAATACTATAGGAATCTCAATTGTTGACATTTGTGGGTGGAAATATCAAAGCAAATTTATTGATAGATTCATATGGGGCTGGCTATTGTTGGCCGGTCAGGATGTCAGGGCAGTTACTGCTTGTTTCTTTTCTGTCTCCAGGTGTGCATGTACCTTTTGTGACTGAGGTTTACAGTCCATAGTTCTAGTAGAGTAGTTCCTGTACAGTTTTGAGCTCAAGCAACCAACTCCATCAGCACAGAATCATAGAATCAGTCAGGGTTGGAAGGGACCACAAGGATCATCTAGTTCCAACCCCCCTGCCATGTCCAGGGACACCCTACCCTGGATTAGGATGGTCAGCAGCATCCAAGATGTTGGTGGTTTCTTTTGGGAACAGATTTGGCAGCAGGGCCTGCTGTCTTTGTCACATCAAGGTGAAAAAGTTTGCAGTATACTATATATCAACCTTTAGTAGTTTGTACATGTAGAAAAGGAATTGTTGCAGAGTGTGGTGGTTTGCGAGCTATGCAAATTTACTTCAGCGTGACATGAATTTCTGGCCTATATTGATTACCTGTTGATTGTAAGTAACATATAAAACTGCTTTGACTAATTAGGTTCCACATGTCCTGCACCTCTCTTGTTGTGCAGTGCTGTAGTTCTCATAAGAATGATGTGCATAGATGTGAGAGCAGCTCTGCTTAAGACATGTTTTGATGGTTCTCTGACCTCACAATGTGCTGTTATTTTATTGTTATGAAATAGCTCATTTTTTTCTTACTTCCTAAGTAGTATATTTTGAAGCAGTGTTTTTACTTCATCAGGAGAGTTGGAAAGTTGTGGTGGTGATGAAATAGTGTGTTCAGTATTTCAAGTGCCTGTTCTTTTTGTTTGGATGGATTAGTCAAACTGGTGTCTCTGTAATAGAAATGCAACACATCAATCTTGGTTATTATTCTTGGAAGATGTGTTTGAAAGGCCAGTATATTGTTTTCTGCCTGAATAGGTTAAAAGCAATGTGTGTTTTAGAGGTAGAAAGCGGCATTGAAGAACTAACTAAATGGAAAGTTTTACTTCTATCAAGGACTCAAAAATCAGACTACTCTTGAGTAAAGCTGAAATGTAAATTCTCTTAAGAGTGGCATTTTCTTGGGATCTGGTTTCTGAACATTTGATTAGCTGCTTCTACATTCCCTGATTTTGTTTTCATTTACTGTTCAGGTTCTTTTTGCAATTGACTTACCTGCCTCTTTTTTGTATGATTGAACATGCTCATGCTGCAGTCCATAAAATATGCTCTTCTGTGCATTGTTTATACCGTAGATATGGCTGCAGCAATTCTTGCTCTTTATTACTTGAACAGTGATGTTTTCTGATACTACAGGAGCTCTACATGTCAGTGGTTTATTTAAAATTTTATTTTGGGTTTATTGATGCCAATTAACTCTGCTGGTATGTTACAAGTGTGGATATTTGACCCTTATGTAGTGTAGTTGTGCCTAGGATAGACAGTTCATTCTGACAAAATGGTGCTTTTATTTACACAGTTTTCCTTCCATCCTCCAGAGTGAGTGTTTTTATTAAAATCAGATGAAGTAGAGATTCTTACATAAGAATATATTGTGTAACTGGACCAGCAGCTCTAATACATTATGCTTATGCTATATTGCAAGTACTCTGCTAGTGAATTCCAGATGACTTGTGTAACGTAATTAAAAATATCCTTATTAGAAATACCTGTGTTGTCTACTGATTGCAGGAGACAATTCAAACCCAGTGAACAGTTTTTTAAACAAAAAGTGAAAATATGACTCAAAAGTCTCAGTTCTATCTGAAAGAAAGGAGGGGGTGTAACGTGTAAACTTTCTTACATTGTGTGAAGGAGTCAGAGATCAAATATCTATACATTTCAAAACCCACATCCAGTAAAAAGAGGGGAAATACATTGTAGCATTATGATTTTACCTGGAGAGTGGAGGGCAGGAGAAGTGGCCTTGTAGTCTGTGTTTTGAGTTATTCTGTGCTCAGTTGCATCCATACTGCCAATTTTCAAGTTATCTTAGCCTGCTCTTTAAGAGGATTCTGGTTTCTAATATATTTTTTTTACTAGGTTACTATTTAGAAGAATTTATCTATTAATAAGTGATGATGGCATGGGCATTTAAGAATGTGAATGAAGCCTTCTGGAAAATCTCACTTGTCGTGTTGGATGGTGGTGCTGATGTTTGGTACCTCCTGCATTCATCAGCCTTAGTTGCAGTGTAACAGCTTGTGGAGCTCTGTGGTGAAGTGGATCATGGATCCAATTTGAGCTAGCAGTAACATGGAGACCTGCACTGTTTCTAACTTGTTATGGCGAAGTGATTCAGTTTACTCCATGGAAGTTTGGAAATGTATCACTGAAACTTGGTGCAAGGAAAGGAGCAGAAGAACAACTGGCTGAGGAAAGGGATTCCAAAGTCTGGTGCCCTTACTATAATCACTGCTTATGTGGTTGTGGTCTTGGTTGACCAAAGAGAAAGTGTTAGTGCAAGAAGCAGTGGTGCTGACTTGTCTGAGTTTGAAGTAAGAAATAAAGGCATTTTTGTTGGCTCTTTCTTGGAGAATTGTTTGTAAACACTTTAAGAGTTCATATGTTGTTATTATTTTTAAAGAGTACACCTGTATAGGGAGAACCTTCCCACCAGTATGGAGTCAGTCAGTAACTTGAATAAAACCACCTGAAACTTCCTTGCAAAATAAATATTAATCTCTGTAATTGGAAGGAGACTTGCAGTCTAGAAATGCTTTTGAAATGGTCAAAATATACATTCAAAAAGCACACAGCTGACAAAACCTTTAGTTCTAACTTTGTCAAAGACCAAGTCACAGACAGTTGTGGAAAGACTGTTGCCATCAATGAAATAAGGAAAAAGAAAGGCTGCAGGCTGTGGGCAGTTTCCTAACAGTAAGAATGTCAGAAGCCCTTGGTTTGTTTTCGTACTTGTGAACTGTGGCACTGAAGGTTCACTTTCTGTTACGTGAGAGATGTTTGTTTTTTTTTTTAAAAAGGGTGAAGTGTGGGCTTTTTTTAACTGTTGGAGGAGAAAAACTTTTCTTTCTGATCCATTACATGGATTGTGTTTTGGCAGATCCTCAAATAAGTGAAAACAGCAGTGTAAATTGATGCCAACCCTCAGATCTGAGGCTTTATAATTACGTACATATGGAATCATGACACAGTGCCTAATGTGCTTGTTGCCTCCAAACACGTTTGAAACTATTGCTTTCCCAGAATTCGTGATACAAATCTTGCCTGAACTTGTAAGAAGCTGCATTGCTTTGTGCCACACAAATATAAACCCTGTTCTTCAATGCACAATGTTTTCTTACCTGACCAGATGCAGTTGCTTTTGATCTCCTGCTCTTCCATTGCTGATGTTGTCAAGCACTTGAGGAGGTTTTGCTGCAGCTGCTTTGCTGAATGAGGAGTTTCCATGTAATTCAGAGTTGTAGGAGCAACTCTTGAGTATGGTAGTCATATGTAACTCTTAATTTACCTAAAAGATTTTGGGGAAAAAAAGGCCTTTTTGTGCTATGAAATATTATATGCTGAATCATTGACTCATGACATTCATCTTCAGTGAATTGTGAAGTAGGGGCTTAGGCATGTTTCATGGTCAGAATTGCAGCTTGGTTCTTCTATTGAGTGCAAAAGACTTGCTTTGCTGACCAGCAGCTGAGTTTGGGAGCTGTTAACACTGAGACTGTTGGAGATGCTGTAATTAAGTAACCGCCTCTGAGCCTGATGCACATCTCAACATGGTATAAATAGAGCTCCAGATGGCACCTTACAGATGTCAGGGACTGACAGCCTTTCTTTAAGACTACAGTGTGGCTTGAGCATGAGATTTATAGGCTTTGATATAAGGGTGGTAAGTGGAGATAGACGTTACTACAGGTTGAGATCCTGTCTCAGTGGTTCAGTGTGGTCTCCTAGTTACATTTAATTTGGAGGAGTGAAGGATGGAATTCTCCGCAGCTGGGTCAGGAGGAGCCTTACTATTACTTCATCACATAGCTTAGGGTTTTGTTTTTTTTTTTAAGTTTTATTTTAAAACTTCCATGTGCCTCTTAAAGCATGTTTCTTTTCAAGCACTTGGGTTATGCATTTGCTATGGTATGCTGAGGGTATGCATTTGCATTGTGTTTTAGAAACTAAGCCACTTTTGTTGCTAAAAGCATTAGTGAAGAACATGTGCCCTCCTAATGAGGTTGTTCTGCCTGGTCTGGTGGTGGTAGCAGTCTTTTAGCAAAATTAAGATATTTCTGATTATATGTGTTGGTTTCAGTATTCAAGAAAACACTTGCAAGTCTGTTTTTAGAGATGCCTTACATAAACATGAAGGAAGGTGGGGTTTGGTATTTTTTCCAGCTTCAGACTCTGGTGTTTTGGGGGTTTTTTTATTTTTTTTTTGTTCCCCGTTTGATACTAGGATTTCTATGCTATAAAATCTTTTGAGGTGAGGTGTGCAGGTTGGAGCAAAAGAGCATTTTTTGAGAAGTGCACCTGAAAAAAAAAAAAAAGAAAAAAGGCAAGAGATAGAAAACAAGTTTGTAGAGGAAAACAAAATTAATTGGAAGGAACATTCTGCGCTCGTCTTGTACTTTTGTCTGTTACAGAGTTGCCTAAATTGTAGTGAAATAGGAAATCCAGTTCTGAAAGGAAAGGTAAGAAAGAGGAAATCACAGGAATTTGCTGTGTGGAAATGAAGTCCATCTTAGTAAGATGTTAATACACCACAAAGCTGACTCTCCATCTCCAGAGGTAATAAAGGTCTGTTCTCCTTGAGGGAAGATGTTCTCCAGAGAAGAATTTCAGTGAATGAGGAATAGCACTTGAGTCTTTTAAGCATGTGACAGACTTGTCAGCCTTGTCTCAGATGAATTACCCTTCTGACAGGCAGGAGTCCTGCAGTGATGTCCTGTGAGACACCTGACCCTTGTAAATAGGGGGAACGTTTATGATTCTTACGATGGAACCACAGTTACCTGCAGTGTAGCCTCAGCTGGTCTGTAGTAAGAGAAGAGAAGCTTCCTTTTTAGCAGTGTACAGATGATGTTCATGCAGAGCTATGCGAATGTTTAATTAGCAGTGTGGAATTGCAAGCATCTGAGTTAACAGTGAGAGTCTTGCTTTACTTAGGTAGTTAAACTAGTTGAGTCTGTCTGCTTTCAGAACTGAGCCCCTTCCAGCCTGGAGATAGACCCTCTGTGATCTGGGAGATGAAGCATTGGTAAGTGTGACACTTACTTTACAGATGTGAAGCAGTACTTAACCAGGGGCAGAAACCCCCACTACCTTCCAGTGCTGATGTGTTGCTGTGGTGGAAGATGCAATTTTAAATCACTGGATTGAAAGGAAAGCCGTGACTTGGGCATAGTTCTGTTTAAATTGCAGGGAGTTAAAAGCAAAATGTATTAATCTTTGTTTGCTTAAGCTTAGTTTGTAATCCAGTTTATAAAGGAGGCATGGGAAATGAGATGCCAGGAACCTGTGCATGATTAAATCTTGGGATATTATAGAGGAAAATTAATGATTTTGAAGTAAGGTTGATAATGCCTCTTTAAAGTCAAACAGCATAAATGTTGATTTCTGGTTTTGTTATGCCCTGAATGCCATATTCCAGTGTTTTGAGTTTGTGAAGTTGGAAAGTATTGTACCATGAAATAACAGGACGGTCAGAATGGGATAATGGAACATGGATTCTGCACTTAATGGCAGAAATAGATGGTTAATGTAGCCATAGGATCATTTCTGGAGTGCTGTGAAACTTGTGATGCCTGTTCTGTAATTACAAAAGCGAAAGCTCTACAAACAGACATTCGTTGCCCTTTAGAGATGGTACAATGAGCATGTTCTAAACTAAATAAGATGCATTTCAAAACTTCTAAACAGCATGCAGTGAAAGCATTGATCAACAGAGACTTCAAAAATACTTGAGGAATTTATGTTGGATGGTAAAAGCTTGCAGTACTTGCATGAAGGGGGCCAAATGCAGCAGTTGCATTGCAATGTAAACACAATGTAGAACAGTAAAATAAATGTTAGAAGCAGCACAAAATATTCATGACTGATTTGGGTGTTTTGTTAGCTCATGGAACAAAATACACATCTGCATTAATTCTTGAAGTTTTTTCTACTTTGTACTATTGTTTACTGTCATCTTTCTTATATTCATGTCTGTCATGTTCTGTCTGCTCTGGCAGCTGCTATAAAAATTTCCTTTTCCAATCTTTAGCTAATTTTTTTTAAACCATAAAAGCTTCCATCCCTGAGTTGGAAGATTGAAGTTTACGTGATAGCAGGGATCTAATGCTGCAGGTCACGCAGTTCAAACAAATAATCTGTGTGGATTAAGTAATTCTGTTGCAGTTTGATTACCAAGTTAGCATCTCTGTCTTCACTAGTTGTCAGATTTTGCAAGTGAGCTTTCATTAAAATGGTGTCAATACTAAAAGGCTTGAAACTTAAGCCTGTGAAGCAGTGTAATGCTAAAAGAGCCTGACATTCTGGTAACGGCCAGTTGAGGTAATGCGAACAGACAAAGGAAAAATGTGTTTATGGACATGATCATGTTCTGTTGCAGCTTGGTGGTGCCTGACTTTCACCCCAGGCTCATGTTAAAAACCTTGTGTTACTGCTGACATAATATCCTTGAATATTTGGAACGTACTTAAAGGTTAATTTGTGATATGTAGCTGACCTTCCTTGCAACAGCTTGCTGTGACTTGACCTTTGAAAGAAGAGAGACTTAGGCAGCAGTGACTGGTTTTCACACATCTGCCCTTTTTCTTGGATTTTGTTGACCAGACTAAGCCAGATGTTATCTACAGATGCAAGACTAGGGAGAGCTCTCAACATTCAGTTTCTTCCAGTGTTGTGAAAACAGGCAACAAGAGAGAGGCACTTGAAGTAGTTCCTGCTGGAAGGAGGGCTGCAGACTGCCTTTGCTGGGCAGCAGTGGATCTGCAGGAGAGCTGTATGTTAAAGCCACATATTTCTGAATCCTTCCTTTGCATGATTCCTCTCTTCCTGGAAGTACTTACTGAAATTTGTGGCAACCTTGGGGGAGTTCTACTCTTTTTTTTTATTTTATTTTTTCTCTCTTTAAAGAGTAATCAAGTACAAATTTGTCCCGCCTGTGTAATTGTACTTCTCTTCCCCTAGGACTGCTGAAATACTGGGTGGAAGAAACAACACTTGGTTATTGGCTTTTTAATGATTGCAAATGTTTTAGAAGGGTAGAGATTATAGTCTAGAAGAGTAGAGGTTATAGTCTTGTGATCCTGCTTTGTGGCAGAATTGTTTCAGTAGTTTCTTCTTATGCGTGGTACAGAAGTGTTTCAGTAGCTGCTTCTTTGTGTTGATATGCATTGCTTTCATCTAAAGCAAGCATTCCTACATTTGTTTTGCTCAAGTGCAACTACTGACTGTTGATAGCTAAACTGAAAGAGAGCACTTCAGTTATTATTTTCCCAGTGGTAATACTAAAACATATAAATATGTTTTAAATTTTTTTCTTCCCCTTTTATTACACCTTTACTTCTGAGAAAGTGATAGGTGTGTGTTTCTCATGGGAGTAAAGAGGGAGGGGGCAGAAGGGAGAAAGATAACAGCTCCCATAACAGCCTGACAAAGTGCTGTCTGTTCCATGCACGTAAAATATGTGTGACAGTTGTGTAGTGTGCTTTTATCTTTATGATAAGGCTTTTGAAATCTGTGATAAAGTGGCTTTGATTTACAGTTTGTAGCATGAGTTGTGTAAAATGATTTGCACATTGTAATGGTTTTCAGGCTTCAGCAAGCCTATTTTTAGTAATGGATTAGCACCCTGTATAGTGCCTGATCATCTCCTCAGAAATCTTGCTGGGGCATTAACTTGGTAGAAATAATTTTTGTTTGCAGTTAGGAGTTTGGCTGTTTGCTTGTCCGACTGCCCTGAGCCCAGTTGCTCACCACTGCCTTCTTTGCCAGGGGCACTCCTTTGCTACTTAACTGGCAACAGTTACAGTGAACTAGAGTGGCCTAAAAAAATCTCACCTCTCCTGATCTGGCTTATTTTGATCGTTGTAGTTTCCATTGTACTTTAAACAGACCTTCCAGGGCAAGGATGCCAGTAACAGATATTTTGAAAGCAGGTGAATGGATTAACAAAATCTTTTACCTTGTCTCAGGGAAGGAAGGTAATGCAGATTCCTTAAGGAATCTGTTAGATACAGTTGTAGAATAAGACCATTGAACAGCAGTAGCATATGTGGCTTTTTACACTGCTTTTTCTTAGACAAATTGCGTTTTGTTGTGACTTTCTCTACTACTCTTAGCATCCTCCTATCAGCATTCTGCATCAGCTCTGAAAAATACTTTCAGTTGATGGAAATACAAACAATTGTTCTTGCTGAACCAAACTTGCCTCCTTGTAAATCCCAAAGAATTTCACAAATGGTTATTTTAACCCAAACTTATAGGCAAAAGAATTCAGATGTGTTCCAGTTTTGCTCAGACTTGTAACTGGATAGCATTGTTAATTAAAAAAGAAAATGCTACTACCACGTAATTACTCTGTCTGGTGTTGACATACACTAATTTCTGGTTTAGATGCAATGATGGCCATAAAATCCTGACCTTTTAATAATACCTGTCATTGTATTCTGTATATTTCTCTGCAGATCTCCTCTGGCTTTGAACAGCCATGCTACTCTGTTGCCAAAAATCAAGTAAAACGAATGTGTGCATGTATTCTACCCCTGAATTTGAAGATGATGGTAGCTTTATATAGTGCCTGAAGGTAATTCTTCTTTGTTTGAAGTTAAAAAGTTGGGGACTGCTGATGTATGTGTGGCAGATGCTGTCAGAAGTATTTTTGATCTCGATAATGTTGTTTTTTGTTTTTTTTTATTTCTAGGTTGGAAATAGCTTTAGTGTTAAGCTATGGTGGGGCAAATGTTTGATGAGGATTTTATTGTGTGCACGTGAAGTTTCTGGACAGGTTATCTCTTAGAGATCATCTTGGAAAAGAATGTTTATATGAACACTAAATACAACACAAGCCTTTTACTTTGCTTAGGTGCCTTTTTGGATTTTTTGCCGGGGGCTCTGTGATGCTTGCTTTTAAGCATTGTATTATTTAACATTTATTTGTAATTTTGCTTAGACCACAGTCATAAATACGATTGAAAACATGTCCCAGGTGTTGAACTGCTCTTTCTTGATTACTCCATATTTGCTATTAGTTGCTATGAAGAATGTAGTTACAGATTTAGCTAGTGCTGAAAGCAGGAAAATAGAATTTTAAACTATTATTTAATTATGGAGAGATTTTAAAAAATGAAGATCTATGTAATCTTTGCTATTTTTTTTTTTTTTTTNAGCTGTAAGTTGAGGATTTAAGATGTACAGTGTAGATTATGCTGCTGTTTGTAATGTCCAGAAAGTATGACTGAGAATAACTATCTGGGACTTCAAAAATGCATTTCATAGTTTCAGTGTCTGAAAGGGACCTACAGGGACATTTTAAAAAGGCTTGGAGAGATAGGATGAAGACGAATGGATTGAGCAGGGAAGATTTAGACTGGATATTAGAAATAAATCCCTTACAGTGAGGGTGGTGAGAGACTGAAGCAGGTTGACCAGGGAGGAGAGGTCATAGAGGACCCCTCCTTGGAGGTGTTTAAAGCCAGGTTGGATGAGGCCTTTAGCAACCTGGTCTAGTGGTAAGTGTCCCTGCCCAGACAGAGGGTTTGGAACTAGATGATCCTTAAGGCCGCTTCCAACCCCAAACCATTCTATGAATCTATAATTGAGAAAAGCCAGGTAATGATCTGAGGTGGTGGATTCCACAAGTGAGCTTTGTCATCCTTTCTTTCTTTTTAAAAAATAGTTATAATAACATATGCACTGAAATTCCCTATACCATCTTCATGTGCAGAGGTTGATCTTGTCCCCATGCCCCTGGTCAGAGACACATCTCTCTGCTCAGTAATGGATAGAGTTGTTGAATGTGAGAACTGATGTATTCACACACTACATCTTTAAAAGTTTATTTTTCAAAACTCCTATGTGAAGCTAAAACTTGAATTTCTTTTTTTTTGTTTTCAGTTTCTAAATGATTTTAGCAGTAGAAGTTACAAACTTCAGAGACCTAAAGACATCATCATGAAGCTATATGTATTTCTGGTCAACACTGGAACTACCCTCACCTTTGATACAGAACTTGCTGTACAAAAGTAAGAAAGTAAATTCATTGCCAGTTGTTTGGGTTTTAAATTAGGAAAAAAAGTGAATGTCCTTTTTGTTCACTTAGTTCTGGAGTGATGACAGAGAGTTGGTTTTCAGTATGTCTTTGGTGTTGCCTTCTAGGCTTTCATCTATTTGAGTGGATTTTGGGTGGTGGTTCGTTTGTAGATTGGTGGTTTTGGTGCCTTGCAGGTGATTGTGTATATTTGAGGTCTCATGAGAGAATGGTAAGCTTACTTTCTGGGGCAGTGACAGAGGATACCCTGCTCATGGCTGAGTCTGGTATCAAGTTGGAAAGAGCATTGAAATGACTGCTGATCTTCCATGGCCTTTTATTGGATGGTGTTTTTGGTTAGACTCATCTCTGAAAGGTTTATTTTTTTAGTGACTGCCATCATTGAATACATTCTACAGGTTGTTTTTTCACCCATCACTACATAGTCATCCTGAAGAAAACATGCCTTCTGTAGAATTTTTAGATAGGATGCAAAAGAACTAGCATATGGAGTTTTGTCTCACGTCCAGGATGGGCAAAAGTTGGTTCTGTGATGTGTAGAATCACTGAATCGTTTCAGTTGAAAAAGATCTCTAAGATCTAGTCCCACCATTATCTAACTACGAAAAACTGTGTCCCTTAGCACCCTCTCTTCACGTTCTTTTTCCAGTGTGGCTGATCTGAAACATGCAATTCAAACAAAATATAAGATTGCCATTCAGCACCAAGTCCTGGTTGTCAATGGAGGAGAGTGTATGGCACGAGACAGAAGAGTGTGTAGTTACAGTGCTGGAACAGTAAGTACATGCTGCCTGTCATGTAGGAGAAGAAAAAGATGCTTTCCTCTAAAGGATTTTAAAGTATTTTTCTGTAGTGCACTCTTGTATTGGTTTTAGTTAAACTTCCTGGAGCCCAAAAGCCCAAAGAATATTCTTGATTTGATTTGGAAGTTAAAAGAAAACGTTAACAATAAATAAAAGGTATTTTAGGTAAGGAGAGTTACAAAAATATAGGGAAGGGAAAACAAAATACAAAATATATGTGTACAACTAGTGGATGGAGGTGGATGGTCCCCACCACGTGGTGAAGCAGGAGCAGCAGAAATGCTGCTGGCTGGTGAGAATGGCATGAGAGAGGAAGAGAAGAGCAAGGAGAGAAACAGGAAGTTCCTCTGCCTTTATAGGAGCTCAAGAGAGGAAGTGGGAGTGCGCTAACCACTGCACCTGGGATCAGGATCAGACCACCCCCAGAGAGGAGTCAGGATGATCTGGGATCAGGTTCCAGCCACCCCGCAGGAGGGTTAATCCTTTACAACTCTTTGCTGAAATTCTTTGGTTTGAGAAACAGATATTTGTGTATTCAGTTCACACATGTAGAATGGAACTTACTCTTCAGATGTCACCCACATGATAAAATAATTGGTGATTGAACAGTACATTGCCTTTACTCAGTGTTTGGTTTCATTTTATTTTTGAGTGTAGGATACCAACCCAATTTTTTTATTCAACAAAGAAATGATCTTGTGTGAACGTCCACCATCTATCCCCAAAACCACATTTTCAGCAGAGAATGAGATGGAGCTGAAAGTAGAAGAATCCCTCATGATGCCTGCAGTGTTTCATACAGTAGCATCGAGAACACAACTTGCTGTGGTAAGTCAATCCTTTGCTCTGCTTGCACATCAAAGGAAAGGAAACTTTTCCTATGTCAGAGGTGGGGCTTGGTATAAATGTAGAGGTTGCTTAAAAGATGGTAAGAATGACTAGTGATGATGTGTCCTTCAGAGCTTTTGTCTCAGTTTCAAGGTAGGTACTGAAATGTTTTTTTCTTCTTCAGCACGTTGAAAGCTTCTTTCTAAAGCATATTGTAATTCAGCTTTATGGATGCCTGTGTTTACAGCATGTGCAAAATGAAAACAAGCTGGTTGCTTTGGACCCATACCTTAATGTTCTGCCTTACTTTCAGTGGCTTTTGTCTACCTTGGTTTGAAAACATACAAGTTACTTATCCCAAGTAGAAAATCAGCAGTACAATTTTTAAAAGCACCTTGACAAACTTCTGTTTCATCTTGCAGTGAAGAATTGATAAAACTAAGGTTCTTTTTCCTGAAATTCAGGTCTTTTATGAACAAGTGCTGACTTCTAGTTACTAGAGAAGCAGACTGGTTGGAATTCCTATTTGATTCCCTCTGTATTATTTCAGTAGGGAGAACTGGCTCCCTGCAGCATGGTCAGTAAGATACCAAGAGTGCATTCAGTAGGAGTGTCTGTCTGGTCTAGAGAGTGACATGATGCCTTCAGTACCTGGATGTTTGCTTTCCTTCATGTTAGAAGTTACTGACCTCATTTTTTGGTTCAAACTTAATTATTTTTCATGGCTCTGAAGATCATTTAAATATCCAACAGCTTGGAAGGGGGGGAATGGCTCTGTGTAGCACATGGCACTAAATGGATAGTAATCTGTGGTTTGAGCATGTTGTCTTGGTAATAAAGTTCCTTATTTCCAGTGACAACTTCAGTGCAATCCAGAAGAGTCTTTACCACTCACAGTGTCTGGGTTTTAAAACTGTACAGCTGAATTCAGAGAAAAGTGTTGAGTCTTGCATGTAGTATGAGTTGGTTTATTTTCTCCCTTAGTCTCCCTGACCTGTCTGGGAAGGGGGAAGTTAGCCTGAATAATCTGACCTTTACATGCTGTGTTGCTTAAGGCAAGGATTGAATCCAGTAGACTCTCTTCCCCTCTCCACCACCTGTTGACAGTTACTGCTGCCTTGGTGAATAGGACCTTATGTTATTAGGGATCTGAGAATCTCATGGCTGTCAAACAGTGGATAGCAAAGCAAATTCAGCTAGGAGTGGGAGGTTTTAATTTGTGCTTCATTTGTGTGCGGATTCTGGTTTTAGCAGCTAAAAGTGCTTGAAAAACACTTTTTGTGAGGTACTAAGAGGATGTAAGTCAGCAATACAGACTGTTAAATGCCTAATGTTGGTTTGGTATAGAGGATAGGCTGTAGCAACTGCTAGGTAATGGAAGTGAAAGGTGGTGGTACCTACTCTCACATTTCTTGTTGTTCATATTTTATCTTCTCTCTTTGTCCCATCCCTTAGTTTGTGCTCTTGAAGATGATTAATTTTGGTTTCTGTCTGGTGAAGTTGCTGATAGAATTTCTCTGGAGTCAGCTTTTCATACTCCAGGGGTATACTCCTGCTTGAACTTGAAAAGAATTATTAGTGTTGCCTTCTCTACCCTTTTGATTTCAAATGATGGATTAATATGCAGAACAAGCAGAGATTCTGCTTTTAAATTAATTTAGACCTTTATTGGCACATCCTGGTGGCAAGCTTTCTGTAAAGGAAGCTCACATTGCAGAAATACATTGAGTACAGCTTTTATTTTCCAGCTGGAGCTATATAATATTTGGCTAGAGACTGAAAAATTTATCCAGAGAGAGTGATCCTGAGCTCATTTGCAAGAAGAAAATAAAATTTTCCATACTTGATGGCACTACATGATAGTGATAGGGAGAAGAATTCAATATGGCTCAAAGCAGAACTAACTTCAGAAGGGTTTTGTCCCTTACTTTTTCCAATTCTTCCCTGCTTTTACAAATGCTGCAATTAAATAGCATCTTTTGTGGAAAGCTTAATATATTTTAAGATCAAATAGGTAGAAATATTATTGTATCTGCTACACTTTTACACTCACAATTCATTTAATCTGTGATTTTTAACTCTTTCAAGCTCTGTGTTAGAATGTGAAGATGCACTTGGGCAGGTCAGGGGAATGGCAAAAGCACCATGTGTGGTGGAAGGTTAGTAAATAGGTTGCCATGGCTTCAGAGGTACCAAAGTGTGAAAACTCTATGGAGCAGTATTGCAGTAGTTTACTAAAGCAGTTTTTCATGCTGAATGCATGAAGCATGTTGAGCAGTAATTCAGAAGAAACCGAGGGAGGACTGGGAATGTGGTTAGAACATTAATCTTCTTCAGGGTTCACTATAAGCCTCTTGGCTGGGAGGAAGAAGGAACATGGGATATTAATCCTTCTCAAAATTGATTAAGATCTAGGGAGAGCCAGGAAGGTTCTGAACCTCTCTACTTATGAGACTGATGCATCTGAAGCCATGCTGAGAGTACTGTATGGGAGACTTCTTGTAAAATGGGCTTGAAAAATTTGCCCTATAATGATTCAAGCTTTGTCTCTGTTAATTGTAAAGACACAGTAAGCTGCTTTACCACAAAAGCAGAGTGACCGTACTTGATGGAGATTTTTTTAATCTCTGTATATAATTAAATTTAATAAATATCTGTTACTACTACTTACACATGAAAACATGTTTTTTCTTAGGAAAAGTTTTAATCCTAAACAATTTAGATTGTAAGTCTTACCTATTTTTGTTAACAATAAGAAGCAGTGATGTATAACTATGTAAAAGTAGGGGACAATATTTGATGGCTATTTGATGTTTCTGTTTAATCTGATTTCTAATCTGTCCATTTATGTCTCATATCTTGGTTTCCCAACTTGCCTTTTTAGATATCTGTGCCTAAAGGGTTACAGGTTGCCTTCTTAAAACTAGCCTGGTTTCCTACCTCTCCTCCAATTCAGCTGTACTGGCCTTGAGCTGCCTTATGTGGACAATGAGTGTTTGCAAAAAAGTTAGGTACACACCAACTTTGAAGACAGGCTGTTCCCTCCACGGTGCATTGTGCAATGAACTGTGTTTTGTGAATCTCCTCAAATCTTGTGGTCTTCCAGCACTGCTGCTTAAAATGATTTCTGGTAGCTTAGCCTTTAGGAAAGGATTCTTTAATTAATTAATTAATTAATATTAGTGATCTCGCTCAAGTTCCTATGGTGTTTGTTCCAGAAGGAGGAGACTTGGTATTTTGTTAGTGGATTTGCTTCATATTTCATTTGATACTGTTGCAGCCATCATCAAACTGTCAATTCCAGTCAGTTTTTCTTTGAGAAATGGGAATTAGATTGAGAAGCTGTGTGGTCATTTCATTTGGCTGCCTAAATCCTTGGCTGTGGTCATAATACCTAGATCATTCTTGGATTAGTTCCAAATACTTTGTAATACTTGAGCCAAGAAGAGGACTCATGCTTCCTGAAAGCTGCATATCTCCTCTTTAGTGAAATACTCTTTCATTTCTACTAGACAGCTGTTTTGAGGCCCTCTGGAAAATAGATACTTGAGAATTTTAATGTTCTTTAAGATGTGTTAGTGTTTGTTTAGATGAATACTGTTTGTTCTTTCTGACTGTACCATTAGTCTAATAGCCAGACACACTTCTAGCTCCTTCACAGAGGTCTAGACTTCTTTGTAACTTGGGTTAGCAATCAGTCTCATAATCTTTTAAAGTAACTGAGCAGGGTAGTGTTAAAATTGGGTAGCTTTCAGTTTATCCCATATGCCAGTAATCTATACTAAGGTATACCAAAAGATGTAGCATTTGTTTTGGCTGCTCTTTAACTAGAATGATTAGATCAAGCTTTCAGAAAATTTCAGAAAAAGACTTGGGTGGCTTTGAATCAAGCTAGAAGTTATCACTTACCTTGTACTGTGGTTTGTCAGCTTCTCAGCATTTTTTGTGGACAGCAAATTCTGTCACTTGACTCCTTCAAGACTGCTTTTAATGTCAGAATGAAGAGCAAGTGTAAACTACTGAAGAAAAAGTCCTTAAGCTGTGACTTGAAGGATAACTTGTTCTCTGTTAAGCTGATAAAATAAATACTTGGAAAATGTATTAAGTTGTGAACTGTGTGGACTGGTGTCTAGAAAATGCAGTTGCCCAAAATGACCAGTATTAAAGAGAATGGAGAGAAATTGCCATTAAATATCAAAGTCTCCCTCACAGTGAAGTTAACTGTTCCAATTACAGGTTTTAAAAACTGAAATCTTGAGGTGGTTAATGAGGAAACTTGATGCTTTAGTTGGAGGTACTGGGCTTGGTTACTAATTTTGCTAAACAAGAAAACAGTGAAAGTGCTCTGCTGTTCTGGTGTGTGGACACGTGTAATTTCAATTTCAAGGATCAATTTTGGGGGCCTGAGGTTGATATGTAGGGCCGGTGAAAGCTATAAAGAGTCCTTTGTTTAGGATTTCACACACATGGCAATAGAGGACTTTGATGACTTGTTTCCTTTTGCCACAGGGTTGTAGAGAATGGAAAGAACCCTGCATTTCCTGAGAACTTTTGTTCTTTAGAGGTAAGTCCATAGACTACTTAAGACAAACAGATCTTCCCTGGGTATTTTTGCCTTCAGTTGAGCAGGGTCAGGACAGTAGGATGCCAAGACAGTCTTGAAATTGATGGGAAATACCTGACCTGTTAGATTCTCTTGTGGATAAAAAATACTTTGTTACGTCTACTGATTTCCGTCAAAATGTACAAAAAAAAAGAAGTAGTTATAAGCTGAAGAATCATCTCAATTTAACTTACAATGATGGAAGGAAATAATTCTGTTAAGGCACCCAGTAAATATCCTTCTACTGACCTGTGAATTTCTTGACAGTTAGGAAGTGAAGATGCCTCTGTTTAATGTTCAGTGTAACAGCAATTTGAGATTAGCCTGGTTTTGCCTTTTCTTGTACTGGAGCTTCTTGAGGTACACATTCTTCTGGTATGGTGAAGCTCTCAGTGTGTGCTGGTATAGCTCTACAAGGCAACTGGAGTTAACTTCCATGTTCTGTGCACAGTTGCATGTCTGCCAGCTAACCCTTCAATGACTCTCTGAAAACCCAGTGGCAAAAGCAAGCCTGGTGTCAGACAGGCTTAATTTTTGTGCTGGAACTGTCAATTTTCCTGAGTAGTGTTAAAATGTATATTGGATTACAGACCTTTACTCACTTGCCTGTCATTCAGTTTTTAAACTTCATTCATTTAGCAGAGAACTGCTTCATTCCTGTGAAACAGATCAGTCTTGATCTTTCTAAAGTAGCCTGAGGAGGTCTCCCCAGAAATATTGCCGGTGGAGATAGGAAGAACAGGCCAAATCACTTGAGATGTATTTTAACAGTGGGGGAGCAATAAGAAAGATTTCTCTGAGTAGCTTTTAATTTAACTAATTTGAAGCTACATAGGTACTCCAAAAGAAGTAAAAAGCTTCACCACTTCATTTTGTCTGCACGCTCACATTTTGAAAGCAGGGGACTGACTGAAACTGTTTTCTTCTTCACCTCTCCATGCATCGTTTAAAAGCAATGATTTAACATAGTGGTCTTGTTCCCATCTGCTTAGTATAGTATAAGATTGAGGCAGTTCTGATAGGAGGACAAATAATTACTCCATGTGGTTTGACCTGTGTTGGAACCATCTACATGGACCTCCCCTGATTTCAAAGTAATGTTCTTTATTGTTAGAACACATTGAGCTTATTTCAAGATGTTACTTAAGGAGCCAACAACAAAAGCAGTACTGAGTTCCTGTGGACTCAAATTGCCTTCAGCTGTGTTCATGCAGACAGAATGCTACTGCTTGCCTCCATGACCCAGAGAGAATTTATTAGGCAGTTGGGATACAGGTGTAAAAAATAGCATTGGGAGGATGCTAATATGGAATGTTGTGGTAATGTCTTGCACATGTGCCCTGCAACAGTCACACCTCTGTTCAGCTGTGGCATTTCACTTGTAGCTTACAGGTAACTTTGGAAGCATTCTTTGAAAGAAACTTAGCTATGTTTACAGGCTCTGTGGAAGTTCACTTTGAGCTTTAGATAGTTTAGAATAAGTATTTTTTCTCTTGGTAGGTATCATATTTGTCTCTCAGTATCATATTTATGATTGCTTCTGTAAGGAGATTTTTTTTTTTCTGCTTCAGAATCCACCTGGATGCATTCCTGTGCAACCCAATCTAGGTGAATCTGCTTAAGCAGGGATACTGAACTAGAGGATTTCCAGAGGTCCTTACCAAGCCTTACAGTTCTGCGATTCTGTTCTAGTGTCCACATCTGTGCAGCTGATCTCATGATGAATACTTGGTTGAATGCTTCGATGGTGTGGGATTTTTATGTAGCAGTCCCTTTGAGATTGTCTGTTATGTAGCAGATGCCGACACTTATTAGAATGCAATTCTGTTAAATGGTTTTTAAAAAATCAGTATTACTTTGCCACTTTGGGAAAGACTGCTGCTTTCTTGTAGTTTTCTGGAAGTCAGACTGCTGGGACACAACTTTGTACACAGGGTGTTGGTGCTGGTCATCAGTTGTATATGAAGTGATCTCAGTTGTCACGATTTATTTCTTTCTTCCTGGTAACACTTGTTAGCTTGTGTCTTCTGGTTTCTATTTAAAAGTGTTTTACTGAGGAAACAGATTTGTTAAAACAGAAGTATTAAACTGACAAGGTAGCATCCAGAGAAGGGCAACATTTGTCCATCTGGAGCATGTCCAGCTTGGAGAACAGAAGGCTTAGGGGACACCTTAGAGGAGCCTTCCAGAACCTGAAAAGGACTTGAATTAAAGCTGGAAAGGGAGTTTTTATAAGGGCTTGTAGTTACAGGGCAAAAGGCAATGGATTCAAACTTGAGGAGAGTAGATTTACACTATAAAGGAATTCTTTACAGTGAAGATGGGGAGACACTGGAACAAGTTAGCCAGGGAGGTTGTGGATGTTCCCTCCCTGGAGGTGTTGAACACCAGGTTGGATGAGGCCTTGGGCAACCTGATCTAGTGGGTTGGAACTAGATGATCTTCAAGGTCACTCCAACATAACCCATGCTTTGCTCTTGTAGATAGGTTTTGTTGTTTCAGTCTCCAAGTTAATGTGTAGCTCTGCATATGAGCTCACTTAGGATTTATTGTCAGTAGTTTGGAGGAAGTAGTTTGGGAAGAGAGTAGCATTTGTGAGTTGAAAGTGAAATGCTCATGTACATTCCCAAGACATACATTAGACCTTAATGGGGACATTCAGTTACCTTTCCAGCTGCGTTTTTCCTGTGTCTTTTTTAGTGTACCTTGGGGTACTTTATGTAGTAATTGAGGAAGCAGTAATTCTGATTTTTAAAAATTTGGTGTGGGATTTGCCTTTCAGTAAATTGTATGCAATTTTTATTATTATGAAAATAATAATTAAAAAAATATTATTTATTTTCAGTGTTACCCTTAGCATATATTAATTTTAAGTGTATAGAGAAACTAGAGATAGTCTGAAGAAAGTGACCTGCAGATTTCTGCACTCTCTGGGTGCTGTCCTAGTTGTGTTGTGGTTGATTTTCACTTAGGAAAGTGAGAGCTCATGTAGCAGATAAAGTAATTGTTCTTTCCAAACTGGAAATCCTTTTTCTAATGTGCACAGGAAATGACCAAGTTTTGGAATATAGGAAGACAGATACCATCTTCACTGCAAAGTGATAGAAAACTTTTAGTAGCTCTTGATTTGCTTGGAGTTGCATATGTAAATATATCTTTGTGTAGTCATTGTTCATCTGCTGATAGCTTAGATACCAGAGATTTAAGGGCAGTGGAACTTTGTCATACTGATTGACACAGGGCTTGGATATAAAAAAAAAAATGGCAAGTACTCATAACTTTCAGATTCTGTTAATATTAATTCTGGAATGCTTGGATAAAAGGTTCTGCAGTTCTGTGGTTTATACTGGGAAGATAAGTGGTGTTGGGCTCACTTTCTTTGCTTATGCATATGTGCTGCTAACCATGTGTTCAGCAGCAAATGCATGCTGAAATGTACTGATATGTTGGGTTTTAATACTGCTTTCTGACTGTATTTTTGTAACTTGATTCTCTATGCATCATTTTCTCACAAGTGCTATAGCAGAGGACAGTTCTGTTTGCAGTCCTAATACAACAATATACTCACTATCCAAAAGTAGTAAGATTTTCTTTCTAGGAAGCTATAAAATCCAATAGGTAGATATGCCTAGGGAAGCGTTTTCCATGTAGCATGTTAGTGATAAAATATTGAGCTGATGATGGATTTATTGTATGACTTTTCTGATTCACTTGCTCATTTTGGTGCTTGAGCAGTAGGTCCTTTGAGAGGGGCCATGTGTGTTCTTAAATTGGTGAACTTAAAATGGTTACTCTTCTTTCTAGTTAAATCTTGGGAGTAGAATCTAGTAAACATTGCTGTTAGTGCAATGTTACTAAGATATTCTACTTGCCATATGTGGGTTTGTGATTTAACTCTCCCAAGTCATGTGGTAGCAAATTCTCACCTTAACGGGTGTCATCCATTCTTTAATAGGGAAGTTTTCATGGTGGTTTGCATATACCAAGTTTCAGGGTGTGTTGCAAAGTTCTGTGGACACTGCACTGCTTCCCGTCGTGTTGCTTCTGGTTTGTTAATCAGTAGAAGGCTTGAATTAGTTATCTGCCCTGCTGTGTTCCTCATGCACCTCTTCTTGCATCAGATGCACCTGCACTTATGCTGACTGATCCTGCGATTCATTGTTGCTCTGAGCTTCTGCTTGGCTCATCAGTGATTTACTCTTGGATGGGCCTTGTTTGCCAGCTCCTTCTATCACATTGTACAAGCATTATTGTTCATGTGTGTGTACTATGAATGTTTTATATTAGCAGCATTTAATTCATTTTATAAAGTTGTTTTGGAACTGCCACTTGCCCCTGCCTGATTTGAAGATATTTCTCAGTAAAAAGCTTGTTGGGGTATTTGGGGGTTTTTGATTGGTTAGTTTTGGATATTTTTTTTTTTTTTNTTTAAGGTGTATAATTTGTAAGCTATCTAACACTTTTGATGTTGGTATTTTTCTAAATGTCTTACCTTACTATTTTATATATTTTGTTGGAGATCTATGTGTGTATATACATATATATATTTATATGTGGGGTTTTTTTGTAATTGCAGGAAATGTATGAGGTTGCCAAGAAACTTTGCTCCTTTTGTGAAGGTCTTGTACATGATGAACATCTTCAGCATCAAGGCTGGGCTGCCATAATGGCCAACTTGGAAGATTGCACATACTCTTACCAAAAGCTGCTTTTCAAGTTTGAAAATGTATATTCAAGCTATTTGCAGTCCGTAGATGATATCAAGTTGAAACTTACACAGTAGGTTTTGCCATTAAACTCAGCCTCAATCTCCAAAGTGACATTTGAAACTTTTAGGTGGTGTGTGTCGGGTGGTAGTTGTGATGAAGCATCTATTTGTGTCGTGGAGAACTTGCTTTGTTTTCTAGCAGTCATTTTTTTTAACTGGCATTTTTTCCTTATTTCTGTCAGCCCACAGAAACCTGTACCAAATTATGCTGGAGATCTGCTTGTTAGTGAACAGATGTTTAAGAGCTGGAGTCCTTCCAAATGTGAACTAGAAATAACTAGATAATAAATTTAGACGTTACTCAACATTTTCAAATACATATTTGCACTTAAAATTAATTAAGAGCAATGATCTGTGTTGAAAGTATGAGGTCATAGCACAAACTTAACGTGCTTATATTTTTGGAAGGGTGTATGTCTGTGTGTATCTGTCTACACTCATGTCCTGCAAGCTCTACATGTTACTTGAAGGAAAATCTTTGCCATCTTTGTGCCCATGAATGCTTTGCGTAATAGAATGTAAGTGGATATTGGTTACTTAAAGTATAATAGGTAATTTATATATAAATTTATGTATTACCTTAAAAAAAAACAAAGTTGGACTTCTACTTCATGGGAAGCAGCTCTTGATTGTCTTCTGGCTGTCTGCTTTGTCAATAAGCCTTGGTGTCCATGCAAATTGGACACATAAAAGTCCCAGTCATGCATTTGAAGGAAAAGAAAACAAGGAATTGTCTCAGTTTATCAAACTATTCTTGTTTTATGGCATTATAAATATAAGCTTGCTTAAAACAGTTCATGTTAAGTAGTGGAAGGCAGCAAAAATTATTCTGTCTTTAGCTGACCTTTCATCATCTTGATACAGTTTTGAAAGGGTAGTTACCAAATTAAATTGTAAAATAATAATTTATTTTGTGAATGGTCTGTGTCTAGGATTTTATGTCACACTGCTTTCTAGTCACTGATCTTGTTTTTCCTTTCCATCTTTTTCAAAAAGCTTGGGTTCTGCTGTTTCTATCATGGCCAAGATACCACTGCTGGAGTGCCTCACGAGACACAGTTACAAGGAGTGTTTGGGAAGGATGGATTCTTCAGCTGAGCATGGAGGGACAGAAAGTGATGAAACGGAGGATGGCAAATCTGCTGAATTGGTGCTTTATCCTGATATATCTAAAGTGAACAATAAATCAATGTTAGCCTCATTTTGCAAGTCAGTTGAACACTCAGCTTTGGAAGGCACAGATCCTGAAGGAGTGAAAGATGATAAGGAATCTGGTCAAAATGCTGCTGTGCAGGACAATGAGACGTCAGTAGAACTGAAAAGTGATGATCAGCCTTCCTTCAATGTGTCTTTGTTAGACTGGATAAATGGTCAAGATAGACCTAATGATGTTGAATCACTGGTCAGAAAATGTTTTGATTCTATGAGCAGGGTAAGTTAACAATTTCTTCAAAATCAGGTTCTGTTTCATTGAATGTTTTTGGGTTGTTTTTTTTCTGGTTTTCCAGATCTTGGTGCTTTTGAAGTGACTCAACTTCTTGTAACACATTGTTTCTCCAATCACTTTCTGAATGGAGACCAAAGCAGAGACTGAGGGGGTGGGCAGTACTTTAAGAGTTCTTGAGTTTTAAGAATGTGACCTTTAGGAAAATGTATAATCCCACAATGAATGCTTGTTATCTTGCTTGTGTCTCAAACAGCCCTTCTTGTGGGAAAGCCAAGAGCTTCTTGGAGTCTTTAAGCAAAGTGACTTCTTTCTTTGTCTTTTTCATTTAAAAAAAATGCCTATAATGAAAGAAAAGATTTTTCTGCACTGAAACTAATGCTCTTTGTGTTAAAAATACTGAAACCTTTATTAAAATACAGGAAAGATTCGTGTGGTTAATTGTGATAAATGTATACATGCATTCTTCGTTAGCTGATACAGATGCATTCAGAAGAGCCCAGCACATCAGTTTGTATTTCTACTGCTAGTAGAATAAAACATTGCTCACTTAATTTACTCTTCCAAATCATTATTTTAATCAGTGAGCATTTTAACCTTTTAAAATCCTTTGGCCTAGAGATTTCTTTTGCTTTCATTGTAGCTGTTCTTACACCGTCTAGCCTTGTTTGCATGTATGTACTTCTATAACTCAGTATATCTCGAACAAAGAAAACAATTTCTACTGCTTTGGGCACTATTGCTTTGAAAAGGCAGGACTGTCTTACTTAATTCTAAACCACATTTCTTGTAGGGAATGCGATTGATGTGATCAGTTCTACGTGCTTGGAGAATTTGGCTTGATATAGAGGACTGCTTAAGATTTTTGAGCTCTCCAGAGTACAGAAAAGGCTAAGAGAAAGATTGTGCTGTACAATTAGCAATAATAATATGAAATCCTGTGTGAGAAAGACTTCCAAATTGCTGAAATTTGGAAATTTTCTGTGATTCTGAAATTTTCTGTGATTATAAATCTTAGATATTGTTCAGTAATCCTGCAAGGTGTTACTGGTTTAAAAGAAAAGTGACAAAGCTTAGTAGTGTGGTTGTGAGAGAATAAATCACTTCTGGCTTGATGTTAACAGGACACAAATGTAACACCTCTTAAAATACCAAAATCAGTGTTTTGAGAGAGAGGCAATTAACAGCTGCTACCAAATAAATTACAGTGGTACTAAACGTACAAAAAAAGAAAAAATAACCCCTGCAGTTAAGTACTTATTGTACATTTTTTGATCAGCTTGTATCCTTACCTGACATACATCACCTATTTTAGAGAGACTGTATTGTAATTGTGTGTTTCTCTGTCCTCGCATTACCTAAGAGTAGTCAGAAATCATTTAGTTTAGCTATTGCAATTATTTTGTAACTTAAGGTAACCTTTTTAGGAAAGACGTCTGATTGCTCCTGTGAAAATGAAGTTCTTTTTTTAATTTCTTGGCATAAGCAGAATTGGCAGGTAGGAAAAACACTTGAGTCAGACTATCCTGGCCACCACTAAAAGAACTCTAAGCGATCTTGAGTTGTTTTGGTTCACAACCCACAGCTTCCAAGGATTTTAGTAGCTCATAGTTTTCCTTAAGAAGACATTAAGTTGCTCTGTTTTGATAGCAGCACAGATAAAGGATTGAATCTTTGCCTGCTGTTGATTTTCAGTTAATTGGAAAACAGAATTGGCCCGAAGCTGAAAAGGAAAAGAAAACACCAGATAAATATCTTGCTACACATTTGTTCTCTTAATGTTTACTTGAGGTGATGCTTAAACATAGCAAGGTAGAATAAAATGGTACTCTTTTTTTTTTTTTTTTTTCCCCTGCTTTTTCTCTGTGCCCCTTCCTTCTTGGAAATATGAACCATACAATGATTTGCAATTACATTTCTCATTGAAAACTCTAAATTCAGGTAAGATATGCATGAAAGTGTAAAGCGTCAGAGTATGAGCTTTATACTTTTGATACTGGTGGTCTTGACACAGTTGATGTTTTGTACAGTGCTGCTATGTGTCTGGCTCTTTAGTCTGTAGGTGTTTCTGTAAAATGACACTTTTAATTGCAGAAACCACTGCAGTAAAAGCAGTAGGCAAGTAGGAGGTAACCAGATGTTCCTGTTAAGTGCTGTTGAAATCACTTAAATAGAAGGCTCGAAAAGGAGAAGACTTCTAAAGATGAGGACAGCAATATTCTCTTCCAGTGAAAATAGAACCAAGTGCTACAGATGTAATCAGGTTGGAGATGGGATGAAAAGAATGGCTGGAAGAGATAAATTACGGGGTAGAATGAGAGGAGTAAGCATTCTTTGTAAAAAGAGATAAAGCACAATTAAGCTGCCCTGGTGAGACCACATCTGGAGTACTGTGTCCAGTTCTGGGCCCCCAAGTTCAAGAGGGACATAGAACTTCTTGAGAGAGTCCGGCGCAGAGCCACAAAGCTGCTGAGGGGAATGGAACAGCTCTCTTAAGGGGAGAGCCTGAGGAAACTGGGACTGTGCAGCTTGGAGAAGATGAGACTGAGAGGTGACCTCAGCAGTGTTTATAAATACGTGCAGGGTGAGTGCCAGGAGGCTGGAGCCAGGCTCTGCTGGGTGACACCCGATGATAGGACAAGGGGCAATGGGTGGAAGCTGAGGCATAGGAAGTTTCATGTAAACATGAGGAGGAATTTTTTTCCCTGTGAGGGTGACAGAACCCTGGAGCAGGCTGCCTAAGGAGGTTGTGGAGTCTCCCTCGCTGGAGATATTCAAAACCTGCCTGGACACATTCGTGTGTGATCTGGTATAGATGATTTTGCTCTGGCAGAGGGTTGAACTGGATGAGCTTTCAAGGTCCCTTCCAGCCCTTCATGTTCTGTGATTCTATGAAGGTAAAAGGAAAAAAAAAAAAAAGCCCACACTATAATGTTCTTTAGCATTTTGTCTGTTAAGAAATTGTCCTGGATGCTGCAGGGGAGTCATTGAGGATGCCACAGGGGAGTAATTCTGAATAGGATGGCAATGAAGATGATCCTATTAAAACCAATCTGGTTTAATCCCAGAGACTATTTTTATTGCTGATTCTTAAACATGAACAAGTCACTTGAGAGAAACTAATATTCATGGCCATTCATAACCTGCTGAAAATTAGCCTTTGCTGTTTTCAGAGAACTTTGCCATGTTTTGTCACATCAGTAACAGCATTAATTATGTATCTGAAAAATTCTGGGCTAACAAACAGGTTTTGGTGCCTCCCCTTGTGGTCTTTCTATTTGTTTTTTATTAGCTGAGTGAGGATGAAAGACTAATTCTTCGTAGTTGCTCCATCTATTATTTTCCTTTTCAGATTCTTCTCTCTATAGCCCTTATAGGTGTTTGCAGATTAGAGAAAGTACTAGTGAAAGCTTTTATACAGTTAAATGAATAATAGACTGAGGGGAAAATAGTCCTTTTATTTATGTTAATTTTGAGTCAAATATTGGGGGTTTTGAGGATTAATTTGTGTGGTCTGTAAGTGTCATAAACCCTAGATGGTGATGAAAGAAGCTAATACTTTGACAGCTAGGGTGGCCTCACAGTATAGAGTCTTTTCAGGAGATTCTTGTATCACAGATGGCACACCATAACCATTTGGGATAAATTTGAGCAGACTTGTTCATATTCTGATAATACCTAAACTCTTACTATATTCTTTACTTTATATATACCAGATTTACACTAAACTCTGTCCTACATAAGCTATTGCAGTTCCTTATGATGTTTTTAGCACTAAAGAAGTAAAGACTAATTTATTTCACTACTGTTAAAGTGGAACTTGAAGGAGCACCCTTAATGTCTGTGGACATTGGTAGCTTCTTAATGTTTCCAGGACTTTATTTCTGGATAATGGTGTATGAGGTAACATGGAATAATTTAGAAAATGTAATTTTATTCAGGAGAATATTAGCAAAAAGTATTCCAAATGTATTCATTTTTCATAGGTTATTTTCCAGTTACTTAGAGCTGATCTGCTTGGCTACAGAATCATTCAAAACATCCATTTAGTGGGAAAAGGCTAATGGGTCTTGCAGCTTTTTCCCATCACCATCCCTACAGCACTTTCTGCTGAGCCACATTCATCACTTGTTTTGATTGTGCCTGTATGGGTTTTTGTTTCAGAGCAGACTTGTGTCCATTAGATTTAAACTGCCTCTTCCCCTCACACCCTGCCTTGTCACCTCAGCTAATGTTCCATCTTGTAAGGATCCTGACTTCTGTGATGGTCTGGTTGGAATACTTTGAAGAAATTCATTATGTGATGTAAAACGCACAGACTCCTTAACTCAGAATTCTGAAACAGATGACAGATGCAGGCACATTTTAGAATAGTATTTGAGGTTATTCTTTATTTAAAAACTCATTTAGTTATCTCACCTGCCCTGGGCAATCCTGCTTTGGCAGAGGGGTTGGATTCAATCGCTGGAGGTCCCTTGCAACCCCTAACAGTCTGTGATTCTGTGAACTGCAAATAAACTTATTTTATTTGTTTTTATTATTTTTGAAAGCTCGATCCAAGGATTATCCAGCCCTTTCTGGCAGAATGTCGCCAAACTATTGCCAAACTAGATAATCAGAACATGAAGGCTATTAAAGGTCTCGAAGACAGGCTCTATGCATTGGACCAGATGATAGCAAGCTGCAGCAGACTGGTGAATGAACAAAAAGAACTTGCTCAGGTAATAACCCTGTTGTATGTACGATGTTGGAAGGTGGTGGATCTTTGTTTTGTATGTTCTTAAGGATTGTAATTCAACAAATAACATGTTTTAATGCAAGCTAGTTTTCAACACAGCTCACCGAGGATGCTCAAAAAGGTGCTGTTCCTATCTTAATTTGACATTTATATGCTGTAGAATCATAGAATCAGTCAGGGTTGGAAAGGAGCACAAGGATCATCAAGTTCCAACCTCCCTGCCATGCCCAGGGACACCCTACCCTAGATTAAGCTGGACTGAGCCTCATCCAGCCTTGCCTTGAGCACCTCCAGGGATGTGGCCCCAACCACCCCCCTGTGCAGCCCATTCCAGGGCCTCACCACTCTCATGCTGAAGAACTTCCTCCTCACATCCAGTCTGAATCTTCCCCACCTCCAGCTTTTCTCCATTCCCCCTAGTCCTGTCACTCCCTGATAGCCTAAAAAGTCCCTCTCCAGCTTTTTTGTAGGCCCCTGTCAGATCCTGGAAGGCCACAATAAGGTCACCTGGGAGCCTCCTCTTCTCCAAACTGAACAGCCCCAACTCTTTCAGTCTGTCCTCATAGGAGAGGTGCTGCAGCCCTCTGATCATCCTTGTGGCCCTGTAGTTCACTGCAGCTTTGTCAAGTGCATGTTAAGCTGTATATTTTATAGCTAGAGGATTTCTGTGTAGTTTTCCTTTTGTTATAATTTGGTTCTAATTTCAAGCTCAGTTCAGCCAATCTTGTGTATTTTTAAAGATAATGATCACAATTGGTTTGGTAACTGTTAAGTCTTACCTGAAAAAGACCAAAAAACCAAAAACAGTTTTCCCTTGAATCACACCTTCCACAAGTGAGCTGTTCAGTTGATAAAGAAATTAAATTGGAGCTATTTTATTGCATAAGGATAAGGGACATGTCAGTGGAAATTTGGCAGTATTTATATTGTAAGTTGGAGGGTTGTTTTCCCCAGGCCAGAAAAAGCTGATGGTCTGTGCAGAATTTGAATTACCTTTCTACTCAAATCCAGTTGGATTATTAAAATTCAAACCAAACTTATTCAACGGAACAAAGTCTTCTGCAGCTAGAAGACATCACTGCTTGTTCCTGGACCTCCCCTTAAGAGTTCTTTTGCTTCCAGTCAGCCTTTTGAATTAACTGAACATTGCCTTTATGTGAAAAAAAATCTATATCCTGAGTTATGTAGTTGAATAGTTCATCTCCAGCCTCTGATGTTTAACACGGAAAGCAGCTTTGTTAAATTAAATTGTTTTTTCTCTGGGCAAGCAAGGATTTGTGACATAAGCTTATGGAATTGTGGTCAGTAGGTGGCATTATGTAACAAGAGTATGCTTGTAGAAAACTTGGAGCCTCTCTGATCTTTCAGATTCTGCCCAGTAGCAGAATCTGTTCTTCTGATTTCTTTTTTTTTTTTAAATTTCCCTATTAAAAGCACAGCTTTTCAAAACATTTTGTTAGATCCAAATTCACTTTTATTGATCAGGTCACTTCATGCTTTTCGATTGTATAACAAATGTCTCTCTCTTTTCCTCTAGGGATTTTTGGCTAATCAGAAGAGAGCTGAGAACTTGAAAGATCCTTCAGTGCTGCCTGATTTGTGTTTGAGTCATGCAAATCAGCTAATGATTATGTTAACTAATCACAGAAAACTATTAGATATTAAACAGAAATGTACCACTGCCAAACAGGAGCTTGCAAATAATCTACAAGTCAGACTGAAGTAAGTTGCAGCTTTTCAATTTACATATTGCTTCCACTTGCATCAAGACTCTTTAAGAAAGTCTTCAGTAATGCATTGAGTTTTCCTTAAGAGAGTAGAAAATAACAGTTGGATCATTTCAGTTTGTATGTAAAGTTTTGTGAGTGTGAAGCAAAATACTAAGAGAAACTTTTCTTAGAGTTTAAATGGTCTTCCTATCAATAAAACAATATCCAAGAATCTATAATCCTCTTTCCTTTCTTCAACCTCAGCAGCCACCAGTATCTCATTTAAAATTTGGCTGGCAGTTATGCTGATGTTTTCAAAGGATGAGACCTATGGAATCATAGAATAGTTTGAGTTGGAAGGGACCTTAATGGTTGTCCAGTTCCAACCCCCCTGCTGTGGGCAGGGACACTCTCCACTAGCCCAGGTTGCTCAAGCCCTCGTCTGACCTGGTGTTCAGCCCCTCCAGGGTGGGGGCTTCTGTGACATCCCTGGATGGACCTCTTCCAGTGTCTCACCACCTTCACTGTAAAATATTTCTTCCTAACATCCACTGTAAATTTCCCCTCTTCCAGCTTAAAACCATTGCCCCTTGTCACTGCAAGGCCTTGTGAAAACTTAAATGAAGCTTTCTTCAGTAGCTTGCGATGGAAGAGTAGCAAGTTTTCATTTTCTGAGCACTCTGTGAATATCTTGCTGTGAGATGTTGCAGGCAACTTCAAGGCAACTACTGAATTTTGAATAGCTTGCTACTTCCAGATAGTCACTGCCCCATGTAGAATGATTTCCTTGTTCAGTTCATCCAGACATGTTGCTAATGATGCTGAAATTGAAATACGGAAAAGATGACTAAGTTGCTGTCTTCTAAAGTGTAACCTACTCTTATAGGTGGTGTTGTTTTGTAATGCTTCATGCTGACCAAGATGGAGAGAAGCTACAAGCATTGCTTCGTCTTGTAACAGAGCTCCTAGAAAGGGTGAAGGTTGTAGAAGCTCTCAGTACTGTTCCTCAGATGTACTGTCTAGCTGTTGTTGAGGTTGTGAGGAGAAAAATGTTCATAAAACACTACAGGGAGGTAAGTAAGTAAAACTTTGAGACTAAATCTTTGTGTTGGTGTGGAAATTAACATCTAATGACGTAATTTCCCTTTGCAGTGGGCAGGTGCTTTAATAAAAGACGGGAAACACCTGTATGAAGCTGAAAAGGCAAAAAGGGAATCTTTTGGTAAACTGTTCAGTAAGTATTGCTGTGAAATCAGAATCGTACTTAAGCTTGACTTCTGTCTTTGGGGTTAAAATTATTTCATTATGTTGTAGTTTAAATAGATGTGGGTCCAGCTGAGGGCTACAGGGGTCATTAGGGGACTGGAGCATGTGAGGAGAGGCTGAGGGACCTTGGGACCTTTAGTCTGGAAAAGACTGAGAGGGGATTTAATAAATGTTTATAAATATCTGAGGGCTGGGGGTCAGGCTCTGCTCACTTTCTCTGTGGGATATAACACAGAGCAATGGATGGAAGCTGCAGCACAGGAGGTTCCAGCTCAACACAAGGGGCAACTTCTTGACTTGAAGGATCCCAGAGCACTGGTACAGGCTGCCCAGAGAGGTTGTGGAGTCTCCTTGTCTGGAGCCTTTCAAGGCCTGTCTGGATGTGTTCCTGTGTGACCTGAGCTAGATTGTCTGGTCCTGCTCTGGCAGGGGGGTTGGAATTGGTGATATCTTTGGATCCCTTTCAACCCCTGACATCCTGTGCTCTTGTCTGTTACTATCTTCTGCTTAAGTAGGAAATGCATGCTGTGTGCTGAATGGCCCTAGCTTTTTTCAATCATTTTTCTATTAAGTTAATTAAGTGTTTAATATAGATTATCTAAAATCCTGCAGAAGATTTAATTAGTTTCATACTTGAAAAGGATTTGATTTCTAAGTTGTTTGCTCATCTTCTAAACAGCTTTTTTAAAGCTGTTTCTTAATATTTTGAATGGTTTTGCTATAACTTCCTCACTACTACTTCAGAAAAGAACAAGAATGAAGACTCATATCTAAAGACCTTGGCTAGAAGTTAAAAAATAAAATTAAACGTTAAGTTGCTGCTAAAAATAATCTGATCATTTAATCTTTTTCTTCCTGAAAATTCTGCAACTTATCTTCTGAACCAGTTGCTTAAAATAAGAGAATTGAGCAAAAGGTTATTGAAGTTTTGATAAGGAAATAAGCAAGAAGGAATTGGCAATTAGCAGGGAAAATGTGAAAAAGGAGTTTGGGCTTTTGCAGAGGTGGATTTTAAGTGAAAAGGCTTCAATGAAGCAATGAATTCTCCTTGAATTGGTGGGGTTTGCTTGAAGTTCTGGGGTCACATGCAGTTTTTATGTTGACAAGAAATGGCATAGTTAGTAATGCTTTTGAATTCAGTTCAGCTGTTAGAATAAGGAAGCTACTGCACTCTCTCTTGAGGCTTTTTTGTATGTTGCATTTCTTTCTTTTAAATAACCATTTTTCCTTTGCCCAGGGAAATCTTTTCTAAGGAATCGTTTATTTAGAGGGCTTGACTCCTGGCCTCCATCATTTTGTGTATGTATTCAGTATATTTTGGGGGGGTTATTTCATTTTTATGAACAGTACTTTCAAAAGATAAAAACCTAGGCTTAATATTTTTCAAGCTACATGCCTGTCACATTGCTCTGACACAGATGAAATAGCTGGGAGCTACTCTTCTTTGCTGTTTCAAGTGACCTACATTAACAACGCCAACTCAATGCTCCTTTTTAACAAGAAGTTTGTGGTATTGCACAAAAAAATGGCTTTTAATGATCAGAAAAAAATAAGTCAGGAAGTATATCCAGATCCTGTCTTCTTAGTAACAGAATCACAGAATTGGTTGGGTTGGAAAAGACCTGTAAGATTGAGTCTAACTGTTAAATAGCAGAGCCATAAAATTATTCAGATGGTAGAAGCAGGTAAAAGGTTTTCACGTTTTGCTGTGACTAGTTCATAAATGGGGAAGCATCCATGGCTAAAGGGATGAAAATATATATCTGTAATTAACTATCGCCTGTTAACTTCAATTTCATACAGCTTGGTTAATTCAAGCAAGGTAACTCCCTACTTCTAATGTAGACTTCTCACTTTGCCTCGTTTAACCTTTTCATGTTCTCCTTCACAGCCTATTTTTAAAGGATCCTTGAAAAATCAGAATGCTTCTCATTTCAGTGTTTAAAATACTGAACTGAATTATGCTTAGCAGCACACTAAATAAAGTTTCAGTGCCTTCTCTTAACTTTTTAAACAAATCCTTTGTGTTTTTGAGGTTTGGTAATAGGGAAGAAGCTGAACTAGATGATTGCTGTAGGCCTTATTCAACTGAAATCTCTATTCTACAGCTGCCCAAGGCACTGTGGGTAGTGACTATAAATGGAAATGATAATTTTTAGGGATCTAGTGCCAGGCATGGTTACTTTCCAAAAAGTTAGAAATCTTGTGAGAGAGAGATCAATTTGTCAGTTATTAGTTAAGCTCTTTTTAGTGCTTTGTTATCTTGATGTTGTTAACAACAATGTGTAAATTAATTTCTTCTCACTACAGACACGAAAACCTCGAAGGTTTGACAGTGAGCTTCCAGATATCTCCTTAAGTGACTTGCAGTTTTTGCAGTCTTTTTGTCCTTCAGAAGTACAGCCATTACTCAGGTAAAGTACCTTTTCCAACTTCATGTGTTATGGAAATAACCTCCCTCTCATCCTACCCCTTTCAGCCACCCATGTCCAGTTCATTTTCTGTAAGAACAGGCAAGGATAATTTTTTGTTTTGTTTTGTTTTAATTCACTGTGTTTAGCTTGTATGTTCTACTGACATTTCTTTTGATTCAGAATTCCTGGTAATCCTGATGGTATTGCTGTTGGAAATATAACAATAAGTACCTTTAATTTAGTCTTCTTGACAACAGGTTTGTCTTATGATACAATTTGATAGACTCTTCAGTTCTTGTTAGGTTCTTAGGCTTCTGCAGAAAAAGGTGCAAACTCTAGTCTCACTTCTCTGATGTTAGCCTGTTCTTTGAGGTTGTGAGGATTTTACAGCCTCCCACAGAATTTTGGACAGAGTTCAGGAGGAATTTTGCCTTAATTTTTGTGAGAAAACCAGTCACTAACTGAAGTCCTTCAGTTGGTCCAAATTGTAGTGACATAGATTTCCACTTGATGGCAATAGAGGTGGGATTATGTCATGTTCCTCAGGGTTTCTGAGCTCGGGATTAGAGTCAGTGGATATACGGAAGACGATGGACTTGCAACTTGAGTGGGCAAAGCTGTCTCAGCTTGGTAGACACTGAGCTTCAGAAGACACTTCAAAGCAGTACTTTTGATATTGTCATTTAAGTTGTAAAGAACAAAAAGTAGCTGAACTGTAACCTGATACAAAGTCCTTTTCTGTCAGCACTGAACCCCGGAGCTGCGTAGTTAAAATGATGTACCTGTTTGTTGACAGAACTTGAGTCCTCTGAAATTTAATGTTTGAGCAGTTATTTAAATCTTGATTCTGCAAAATCTTTCGAGACATCACTTGTTTTATATAGCAAATGGAGAATGCAAAGTACATTGACGTGTAGTCTGCTGTTACTGTATTGTTAGTCCAAATGAGCTACTGCTGCATGATTTCAGTGGATCTAATCCTGAACAGATTTAAAATTCTGGATATATGGATTATTAGCTAAAACTAAATGTTGCTTTTCAAGAGGTCTGGAAAGCTTAGCATCAAAAGCTTATCTTGCAACACTTCCTGTGATTCTGTCATCACAGCATCCTTCTGGTTGGAAGAGACTTTTAAGATCGTGATGCATTAATTATTCTTTTAATTTAGGTTACCTATCATTAAAATAAAATCGTAGAGAATTAGTAGCTGCTTCAGAGGAAGATCTGGGTTGGAGAGAATCCAACTGGAGAGAAGAACAGTCATTTGCAAGCATTAGTGTTTCAATTACAGATGTAATCACTGTCAGTTCTCTTCTGTTACTGTTGTTGCAACTCTAGGTGCTACTGGCAAATCTTGTCCTCAGAAGGGAAGACTGACATAGTGTTTCCCCCTTGTTGTGTTTATCATTAGTTACTCCTCAAAATCTCTTAAAGTCTTAATTTAAAACACAAATACCAGACGGCTTTAGTGGATTTCCATGAAAAATAAATGAACTTTAGAAAGTATGGGAGTGACGTATTTCAGTTCAGTATGAAACATTGGTGTGCCACCTAGGTGTAGATGGTAGATAAGTGGAAGTATGAATGGAAGGAATTGGAGTGTATGTATGATCTAATTGATCAATGTAATTAGTATGTATGGGGAGTAAAGGGCGTCAGCTGAAGACTGCCATGTGACTAGAACTGAAAGTATATATAAAAACAAGTTTGCAAATAAAGGACTTCCTGGGGGAGAAGCCTTCTGAAGTCCATGCCATGCCTGCCTGCCCTGCCAAAATACTGCAAACAGTGAACCCCCACGTTGTGGTCTTAATACCATGGAGAAGAGAGCAGCCAGTAGCAAGTCCAGCTGAACTAAATAATACAGCGGTCCAGAGAGCTCTGTTTCATCGTGCAACATTTTCATCACCTGTATAGTTTTGAGAGAAAAGGTGAGCAGCTGGGAACTTCAATAATCATGGGTCAGTATGTGACCAAAGAAGATAATTGTATCTTTTGCTCACAGCGTGGCAGCTTTCGAAATCATGGGACTGCCAACACCGCTGCCACAGAAGCAGGAGGAATGGTGCCACAGCACTCAGCACTCCCTACAAACCTCTTTTGAATGCCTTGGGACCAATTCTCAGGACTCAAAAGCATCTGTCCTTGTTTCATATTCCTGATCTACCTCTCAGGGATCTGACTCTTTTACCCTCATGACCCTCTTCTTTCATTGAGGTTCCAGGACAGTGACTGAGCTAAGTTGACTTAGCCATGCATGGAGCTGGCTCCCAGCCAGCTGCTGCAGCAGATCTCAACTGTCTGCAGGAGCTGCAGTGTTGCAAACTTGCCCATCCAAGATCAGCTGAAGCAGCATTCACCGAAGAAGCTGGGCAGGGAGCAGCGGCTGGCAGTGGCAGGAAGAGGAGCAGTGTCATGTGTGAAGGTGGCACTGGAGGCCTCATGGAGGCTGCTGCTGTTGCTGTATGATGGGACAGGACACCAAGACTCTGCATTCCTGTTTTCAGTAAAGAACTTGCTCAGTGGGCATTAAGTCAAGTTCCAAATTTAAACAAGCCTATGTTTTCCTTTCACCTTGATAAAGCAAGGTCCTAATGAACTATTTTTTATATTTGTGGATCAATTAAATGACACTGTTATCTGTGCCTAAAAAGCTGGTCCTGGATAATTTTATTTGTCTTAATTTGTATAAGTTTTTAAGCTCTTTTTAGGTAGACTTGAGTGAAAGATTTGAAATACGTGTTTCAGTCAAATGTTGTTTCTTGTAACTGAAAATGCTGGTTTACTTCAGTAAAATATGGAGCACATCAAATGATCATAGAGCTATTGGATTAGATCAGTTATTTCGCAAATGAGCAGTTCTGTATAACTGTTATTGTATAATTGCTTTACCTTCTGTTATTATCAACATGGAAAAAAAGCTAGGTTAATGGCTAAACAGATCAACTGATGAAACTGCTTGGTTTTATTATCAGATTCTATTAATGCATGTTATTTTATGCTGGTTATGGATATGCAAAAATTGTTGGGTTTTGTTATTATTGTGCTTTGGTCTGTTTTTGCTTGTCATACTTTTTGTTGTATTAATTCTATAGGTGTAACCATGAGTTATGATCTGTAGCTGTAATCAATGGACAGAAGTATTATTGTATTGTAACCACCTTTTCTAAATGGTAAAGAAAAGGGGACATATAGTAGGGTTCTCAAAAAGTACAAGACAGCTACTTTTCTGTTACTTTGTTTAAAACAGTGATTTTTTTTTTTTAACATTATATTATTGAGGGTTTGCTTTGCCCATCACCTGGCATATAGTGTCCTTATCTGACAGGATGTCTGTAAGTGACCAGAGTTGACACAACATGGTAATCAATCATAGGTGGAGAGGTCCACTAAAAAATTGATGCCTTGCTGTCTCTAACTCTGGACTATGCTCCACCACTGTGTAAAAAGAAAATGAAACAAATATCTTTTCATAAATCAAAAAAGGGGGAAATAGAGGAGTGCCATATTTCAGTTTAGTATGACACAATGGTGTGCCATCAAGGTGTAGATAAGATAAATGGAAGTGTGAATGGAAGGAATGGGGAGTAGGTCTGATTTCATTAATCAATGTCATTAGTATGCATGGGGAGTAAAGGGTGTGATCTGAAGACTATCTGTAGACTGCCATGTGAATAGAACTGGAAGTGTGTATGAGAAAAATAAGTTTTGCAAATAAAGGTCTTCAAAGGGATGGGGAAAAAAGCCTTCTGAAGTCCATGCCTGTCCCTGCCACCCCAAATGCTACAAGAAAGTGCAAACCTTATGCATTGAGAAGCTTAGTCTTGTTCAGAGTATACACATAATAATTTAATAGATGAATATTAGATTAACAATATTGAAAAAATAATTTAATCCTATGCTGTTTTTAAGGGTTCCCATCCTTTGTGACTTTGAACCTCTTCACCAGCATGTACATGCTCTACATAACCTGGTAAAGGCAGCACAGAGTTTGGATGAAATGTCACAAACCATTACAGACCTGCTGAATGAACAAAAGGTATTTGTTTGCTTTTATTTACCAAGAAAAGAGAATGCTCTATTGAAAAGTATTAGAATCTTTTCATAATAGTGTTCTGTCGATCACAGAAATGAACTTTTTGGTTTTTCCACCTGTAAAGATCAGGTGGTCTCATAACCTCAAAATAGGAGTTCGCTTTCTAATGACATACTGGTAAATACTCTGAAAACTGGGCTCTGCAGTGAGTAAAGGGAGCCTGTCTGGAGAACAGTCAAATGATGCTGAATATTTTCTGAACAGTTAACAGAAATATTCCCACAAAAACTATAAGTGTAATCACACTGTTAATATTTCAGGTTTTTGTGTATGCATTGGTCACTTCAGTTTGTATTTAATGAAGTTGTCTTTACTTCTAAATTTTTGCATTGCTTCTTAAATCCTTTTTACATAAAAAGTGAAGAAAATTTCAAGGCCTGGCTCAGCTCTCCCCAGTAGCTTCAACATAGATGTGTCACCTACTCTTTGTTGCATTCCCACATTTTAGGGAAGGGAAGAAATATGTGCAGTCTCCTACTTGGAGTATAGAAAGAGCAGATGGCAAAAAGATCTCTCCCCTAGTCAAGGAGATTCTTTCCCCTAGAAACTCAGTTTCTGCCAGTCACTTTTGATCGTTTCTGTGCCCTCAACCTCTAACTTTCATAGTACACCAAAGACAGCCCTCTTACCTTCTCACTGTAGATTAGTGAAATTCTGGCTGAATTTAGCAATGCTTTTTTTTTTTAATGTGAAGTTGGCTGCTTTAAATTTGGCTGCTCTGTCAGCCTCACTGTAGAGGAAAGGTGTCATTTTGGTGGGACTCCATGTTACCTATCATGTCTTTGCACTTTGACTAGAAGGTGCCAAGACTATAAGCATGAATTTTGGCTTGGCAGATTCCTACTTAAACTAGGTGACATGAAGTCATATTGTTACTCCTCTGGAATTTGAACAGGAGGTTTACTGTAAGTCTTTAATTTATGTAAAATGTGACTTCTGAGCTTTTTGTTCTGCAATTTGTCATTTCTTATCTCTCTTTGCTTTCTGAAGATTGGTTTTGATTTGAACAGCCATTAAGGGCCGGAGCACTATAATATTAGTCAATGGAATGGCTAGGAGTGCTCTACATTTTGGGACATCTGGGATTTTCTAAATATGCTCTTCTATCAGGCAATGCTCTGAAATACAGAAGTTCACCCCCAGCTTGGAGCATCCTGAAATGTACCTCATGAGAAACTAGGATAGCGACAGGTGTTCTAACAAAAATTTTCATTAAAGCTCACAGTCTCAGAAATGTGTGAAATAAATCAATGGAGTAAGCATTAAAGCAAAATATCCATCATAACACAAGAAAAATGAACAGGAAAGGTGTCTTGTTCAAGTCTTGACATGGTCCATTTTTGTTTCATCCTTGCTTATTTGAGAAATTTTTGTGAGTGTCCGGCTGTAGAAAAAAAGGCATTTTCAAAAATTAGGAGAATCTGCTCTTCCCATTCTTCTCTTTTGCTGTGCTTTAACCAGTTTGGATTCTTGGCTGACTCAAAAATGTCAAGTGCTTAGACAGATTTGGATAATTGTCTCCTTCCTTAGAGTAAATTGCATTGCACAGTCAGATTTGGGCCGTTCATGATGTCATCTTGAAAGTGCCCATCTCTGTGTGTAATTTCAGTGATTCATTGAAACTCTTTTTTGGAATTGAAGCAGAGACTTTTTTTTTTTCCCTTTTCATCCCACAGTACTCATGTCATATTGGGTCTTTCTCTGTTGCTTTGTTCCATGGATCATCTAGGAGTGGTCTTTAAACTATGATGCTCTTGCATGTGTTTCTTTTTTCATGTGTGTAGAATTGCTGAAATAATCAACAGTCCAATCAATATCACATCACTGCTGTCTGGGGGGTTTTCTGAGTTCTGTTGCTGACCATTTATTGCCCGGGTCCACTGTCTATAGTTAAATAGCTGAGTCCAATAACCAGAGTTTCTTCAATAGTAAAGAACACCAGGCACATGGCTTAGATACATGGAGGCAGTTGGGAAAGGTACATGAGTGGGATTAGCAGCTGAAACATCTCCAGCACTTTGAGAATGGACATCTTAGGGAAGCTTTTTACTGCAAATGTTGCCATGAGTTTATTTGGGAAGACTTGGTTTTCAGGATGGTCACATCTTCTTAGATAAATAAGATCAGAGAAGGCCTTCCAGGATGAAAGGTGGAAAAGCAAGGTTGTGGTTGGGTGTTTTTTGGAAATGTAATGGAAAATCTCTTACAATTTCTATCATTTTTACTTAAATTTCAGTCATGTGATTTGGACTGTTACAGATAATAAGGCTGACCTTTTACCTTATTGAATTTTCTGGTAATTTTTAATCAATTTAAAGCATTAACTGTTTTGCTGATCACTTGGTGAAATGTTTTATTTTTTCTCACTCGTAGGCCTCCAACAGCCAAGCATCGCCACAATCTGCTACCACACCAAGGATAGAAAGTGCAACAGGAGCCACAATTGCTACCTCTTCAAGAACTCCTCCTCCATCGCTCAGTCTTCAGGGTCCCCTATGTCCTCCTGTGTGTCCCCCAGCTCCCTTAGAGGAACTGTCTCCAGACAGCATCGATGCTCACACGTTTGATTTTGAAACTATTGGCCATCCAAACTTGGAGCAAGCTCTTAAGCAAGGATCGTTAGACTTGGATTCATTAGCAGAAAGTCCAGAGTCTGACTTTATGTCAGCAGTAAATGAGTTTGTAATAGAGGAAAACCCAGTATCTCCTAACGTAATAAGTGACCCACAAAGTCCAGAAATGATGGTGGAATCTCTTTACTCTTCAGTTATCAATGCAATAGGCAGCAGACGTATGCAAGATACAACTTCTTGTGTAAATGATGTTGCAGTAGAAAATGCATCTCTCAGTGTATGCATGGAGAAGTGCAGGGTTATTGCCCAGGACTCCAAGGTGCATTTGAGAGGTATAAAAGAAGATCTTTGCCACTTTAGAACACTTGTACAGAGAGAACAGTGTGACTTTTCTAATTCTTTAAAATGCACTTCCTTAGAAATAGTGAATACTATTGAGAACGTCAGACTGTCCCTTGAAAAAACACTAAAAGATAAACATCAAAAAGAACTGCAGTCCTTGAAAAGTGAATATGAAACTAAAATTAATAAATTATTGGAGGATGGTGAAGAGAACAGAAACAAGATCCAGAAGTTAAAAGGTGACTTATTAGGCCTCGAAGAAGTTCTTCAGAATAAGAACGATGAATTCGCAATGGTGAAAAATGAGAAAGAAGCTGTAGTTTGCCTCCAGAATGAAAAGGAGCAGAAATTGCTCGAACTGGAATGCCAAATGGAGACACAAAATTGTGAAATTAAGGAACTGAGGCAGTCGCGTGAAATAGTTCTCGAAGACATGAAAAAACTTCATGTTGAAAACAGTGAAAAACTGCGACTCCTAAGGGCAGAACTCGAGAGTTTGGAGCAAAGCCATTTGAAAGAACTGGAAGATAAACTCCAGGCCAGGCATTTGCAGGAATTTGAGAAGATGTTAGCTGAGCACGAGGACTGTTTAGATAAATTAAAAAAAGAGAATCAGCACAGACTCGAACAGATGCAGGAATCTCATGCGGTAGTTGTGCAAGAGAAACAACAGCAAGTAGAAGAGTTGCAGCTCAAGGTTTCAGATCTGTCCGATTTGAGGTGCAAATTAGAAGTGGAACTTGCCCTGAAAGAGGCAGAAACTGACGAAATGAAGCTTCTTTTGGAAGAAAGCAGAAACCAGCAACAAGAGACTTTAAAATCGGAGATTGATAAGGAAACAGAAAGCTTGAAAAAGGAGATAGATAAATTAAACAGTAAAATACAAGTTAGCAGCGATGAGTATGAAGTGGGCTTATCAGAACTGAGGACTCTGATGACAATTGAGAAAGACCAGTGCATATCTGAGCTAATAGACAGATATGAAGAAGAATCAAATTTGCTTAGAACTGAACTAAACAAAGTAACACTTCTTCATCAGCAAACTTCTGAGGCAGAAAAAAGACTTTCAGAGCAAATAAGTGAACTGCAAAGTAAGTTAGAATTGGAAGCGAGTGCCCTAGAAAAGGAAAAAACAGAAAAACTCTCTCTCTGTGAGCAGCGGGAAAAATATGAAGCTATTATCCATAAGCTTAAGGAAGAGAAAGAACTGTTAGTGTCTAACCAAGAACAGGACAGGCAGTTGCTCGTTCAGAAGCTCAATTGTGAAAAAGAGGACGCAGTGCAAACTGCTTGTAAAGAGTTTGAACTGCAGAGGGAAGCTGCTGAAAAAGGGCTTTTGGAAAAAATACAGCAACTTGAGATGCAAGTAAATCGGAGGTACTGTAAGAATTGCTACTGTGTTTTCCTAGTGGTGTGCAATAATTAATATGGTACACTTGTCAAGTGATTAGTGTGGTATAGTCGTGGTGCGCTGCACAGTAAAACTTGTATGTGTTTGCAACAGTGTTCATCTGGGTTGGTTTCTATATTCAAGTCACATCAGCTTCATAGGTGGTGGTCTTCCTGTGTTCATCTCAAAAACTGTAAATACCTCTTCACACAATTTTATTTCCAGGCAGCAATGAAGAGTTTGTATTTTATATTCATATTTGTTACATTGAAGGAGGCTTTCCTCAGGAACATCTCTCTCTTTAAGTTCCTGTTTTGATGATATCAAATTCTCTCCTCTTATATAGAATCATCAAATGGTTTGTGTTGGGAGGGCTCTCCAAAGGTCATCTAGTCCAGCCTGCCTGCAGCGAGCAGGGACATCCTCCACTTGTTTGAATAATGCCTAAATGGAACATTATTTTTCTAGACATGATATACCAAGTGTGTGAAATGGGAAAAGACCAATAAAGTGGACAGAATAGTGCTGCAGAGCATGAATGCAGATTTGTTAGCATTTGGCTTTTGAGTATCAATGTAATATTTATTAAAAGAAGAAGAGGAAGGAGAGGGGAGGTTACATAGAGTCCAACATGTGTGCACAGCATAGTTTTTGCAAGGGAAATCTGAATATCCACTTGAATTATCTGCTTCAGTCGCTTTACCTTAGGGCTCTGATATGCAAACATATCCATTATTAAATGGTGGTGTTTCAGTCTCTGTGGTTTCTATGTCAGTATTCCAAAAAATACATAAGGTAAAAAACTGTGGTTTTTTTTAGTTGTGACTGGGATATGATTAAAATAAAACCAAGTTATTCTTTTAATAACATACAGTGAAATGAGGAGGGAAAAAAGAGGAAGTTTCTGTTCTTTTCCTTTCATATGTGTACTGTAGAAGTTCTAAAAACTTGACTCAACAGGTAGAAGTAGTTTTTTTATGAGCTCTGTCAAGCAGTTTGTGTGACCTTAAAATACATGTTGCCTCCCAGGATTCTTCCTGGTGTCTTTAATCTGCTGTTGGTTTGTTTTGTTTTGTTTTTTTTCTCTAGGAATAAAGATGTGCTGTGTTTTTATCTCCAGAAAGCATATATGTGACTCTGCCTTAATCCTTCAAAGTCACAGTCTAGCTATTTGGGTTTTGAGTTCCTAAACCCTCAAGTGATGTCAGCAATTCCAATTGATTTGTTATTCTCACCCAGTCATTATTTAACACTCAACTTGCAATGGTGGAAACCAGCTTCTGCTTGGTGTGTGCCCATGTGGTTGTCAGATAAATGTGCTTTTCTGCAAGAACCAGGTTACATTACCAGTCCAGAAAGCACAGACAGGAAGGTGATTTGTTTAATTTGACCCAAGTGTTGCACTGGTATTGGGTGTTTAGATTTTGAACTTTGAAGAAAATGTAGCGAGAATCATAGAATCAGTCAGGGTTGGAAGGGACCACAAGGATCAGCTAGTTCCAACCCCCTTTCCATGCCCAGGGACACCCTACCCTACATCAGGCTGCCCACAGCCTCTGCCATCCTTGCCTTAAACGTCTCCAGTGAAGTGGCCCCAACCACCCCCCTGGGCAACCCGTTCCAGGGCCTCACCACTCTCATAATAAAGAACTTCCTCCTCACATCCATTCTGAATCTCCCCACCTCCAGCTTTGCTCCATTCCCCCTAGTCCTGTCGCTCCCTGATAGCCTAAAAAGTCCCTCTCCAGCTTTTTTTATAGGCCCCCTTCAGATACTGGAAGGCCAAGCTTGAACTTAGAAGTAAACTAGCAAAAATACTTAAAAGTGGCAAAGAAATGTTTGTGACCCATGCATTGCCCAGATAGGAAAATTAATGTGCTTTGGTTACAATGTGGCCGAAATTCAAGTCATGAATAGGTAAGGTAACAAAACTGGAAGAGATTTGTAGCTCTCCCATTAAATCTTTCTACTGTACGTAGTATATACTGGCCAAGATGAACTGAAAAACACAATTTGTGTGGTGATTTCTGTCGTTAAGCAGTTTGCTGGTTAGTTAAAAGATTCATAATGTTGTGAAGAATGTTAAAAATAGAATAGGAATCCTGACTGCTTTGAGAACTAAATTACGGCTTTGTCTTCTAGCCTTGGTGTGGTCCAGCCACTTCTATCTTAGTCTTAGCATGGAAGCAAGAGAAATTCTTGGAGCACTTTTAGGATAAGGAGTTGTACTTGTGAGTGTCAGTATGTCAGCACACAACATATTAGGACACAACTTCGTCACAGCCTGGCTAATATCAGGAAACCTTAGAGAAAACCATTGACAACATGGATGGAGATGGAGAGTTAGTTTGGGGGGATTTTCTTTCTATTAAATAAGATTTTGGTCTAGAATAATAGAAATTTGAAAGAATGCAGAGTTTTTCTCAAATGTTGCCCAGCAAAGGGAATTCTTCATCTCAGTGTTCGTAACTCAAGCCAAAGCACAAAAGAGTGTAGTTAATGCTTTTGGTTCAGTGCTGAAAAATAGTTTGCCCTGTACTCTTCCTTGCTTCAAGAGCCATTTGGAAGTGTTACTCTTCCTTCAGCTGCTGATGTTTTCCTTTAGGTTCATTACTTCTGTCCTTAGGCTTATGCCACCCAGAGTTTTGAGTTTCAGGTCTGGGTTCCTTAGCATCAGATTTACTGCCTAATTGCTTCACTCAGGTGATAGTGCTGGAGGTATTTTACATCTTCAGGGAATTGATCATCATTGTTCCTCTTTTTACTGCTTTCCATATCTTCTGCTATATTAGAAAAAAAAAAAGCCAGCAAAATCTCCTCCCTCATCAGAACCTCAAAATGAGAGGAAATACAGTACATTAAAAGCCAGAATGCCCAAGAGAAGAGTTTGTTGAGTTGCTTATGGTTAAAAAGTACAGTTCAAGATTATCAGTGACTTCATTAGAACCCAGTATGTATTAAATACTTCAGAAAAAATGGTTTAAAAAAGAACTTCTCACTGTGCCTGTGTTTGCTGATTTCATGTATTCTGGGGCTGTATGTGCTGCAAATTTAAAACCTAACCATTTCCTTTTAAGTCCTCCCATTGAATCATCTGCTGAATCAAGTTTGGTTGCTGAACTTCAAGAGAAGCTTCAGGAAGAAAAAATGAAGTTCTTAGAGCAGCTCGAAGAACAAGAGAAAAGAAAGAACGAAGAAATGCAGAACATCAGAACTTCACTCACAGCAGAACAGCAGGTAAAGCTGTTTCTTTTCTATTACTTTTGCTTCCATGACAGTTATGTGGTTGATTTCTTTTTTTTTTGTTTGTTTTTTTGTTTTTTTGTTTTTTTCCTTCCCTATTTTGATCTTAGGGAGTTGTTGGAGTCTTTGTGCTATGTAAGACTTAACAAATTCTAAATATGCACTACTATCTGGAACCAGGCTATGGTGTGTTAGTGAAATCTAAAGCTTTAAAATAATAAACTGGAAAAGAATATCACAAACACACCCCAAAAAAACCAAAAGGCAACACCTTAGATATCTGTGAACAGATTCAGGTTTTATTATTTTGTGGCATCTTTTGCTTATGTTGTTAAACCAGTGCTGTGAGTTTTTATCCATAGATCTCTTCATCTCCAGAAGGATCCTGGTGAAGTGTAATTTAAGTTCAGAACTCCAATTTTGTGGACATGACAAAATGATTTGAAATATTAGTTGATTTGGAATGGTACTTAATAGCTATTAAACTTGATTAGCCTGGGCAAGTGGCATTTGAGATTCAAAGCAAAGGCTGTGTTTTACTTAATAAACTTAGAAGCACTGCTCCACACCTTGATACAAAATTGGGTTGTGCTGGATTAATGATTTTGTCTATATCCACACTTTTTTGTTCTTTCCATTTCAGAACATCTTGACTCTCAGATTTCGTGGATGAGTCCTCAGTTCTTAAATTAAATCTCTGTTAGTAACAGCTATTATCTACAGCTTTGCACTTAAACACTAAGAAAGGATTTTCTGTTTTAAGCACCTCTAATTTAGCTGTGGTAGGATCAAGTAAGGACAAAGAGACAGTGTAGTGATCAGCCAGCTTGGTGAATGAATGCTATGAATCACTTGATGCAGACAGTTCTAGAGGAGGGAATATCTTTGAAATTTTTAGACTGCAAACATGAATGCTGAAGTGAGCCTTACATAGCACATCTGATGGGAACATTTCATACGTTACACTGGTAATCAGAAGATTATTTTTTTCACATCACAATAAGCCTTAATATCTCATTTTCCTCGTGATCTAATAATATTCTTCAGCTGTACAGCAGAAGAGAAAGTTCTGAGGCATAACAGCAAATTTCCAGAAGAAGACAGAGCTATTTATTAAGAAAAAAAGCAACAACAAATCAAACAAAAACCCTCAACCCAGCAAACCTGGCAGTGCTGAATCCTTACTGGATTTGGCTCTGCTGAATATTCTGGGTGTTTAACTTCACTTTTGTAATTTTTGGGTTTTCTCACTAAAGTTGTTGTAGAGGTGCCCTTTGTGCTTCTGGTGCGTGGTAGTTCTGTTACACACATAGCAGAGGTTGCTGTGCACAGTGGAAGGCCTTGCATTTTAAGACTGAGTTGATATCCACAGGTCAAGACTTAAAATTCACTAAAAAAAAATAATTTGAAATGTAAAATATATTTCTAGTAGATGGCTGTTGGTAGTTTGTGTCTCTCTCTTCAGCTCTACCTTAAGAATAGAAGAGATGAGGGCAGAATTGGTAGGAGGACTGCAGAAGCAGGAAGATGAGAGAGGCTGATGCTGAAGGATAAAGGATCCATTAGATTCTTTTATGTTCAGTTATTCAAGCTGGTAGCCAGAATTCCTGTACAACTCTTGCATTCACCTATTGTTCACTGACTTGAATTTATGTTCTAGGTGATTAATAAAGATATTTTTCTTACTGCTTGTAACGTGACTTGACTCAGTGCAGCTTTTCTCTTAATAAGCGTTTTAATCTTTAAAGTAACTGTTTTTAATATAAAATGTGCAACTGGCATATATTAACTGGATACAAGGCATTACATTTAGAAGTGCCCCAGCTTAGAAATTACTGGCTTTAATGATGATTTCTTTATGCTACATATGGATATTGGGCTTGGGGGAAGCAGAAGGATGGAAATAACGATGACAGAGAGAGCTCAAAATAAAATATACAGATATGTCACCTCTTTACCAAAAGAATAGGTAAACAAGGCTTATTCCTTGTTTAATTATCATTTAGGAAACTGATGTGCATGGTATCTTCTGTACTTCTTGTGTTCTAGTAACGTATTTTGCAGTACATTTATACATCACATCTCTTGTTTCAACAATCTTTCTGCTTTCAGACCAACTTTAATACTGTTCTGGCAAGAGAGAAAATGAAGAAAGAAAACATAATTAATGATCTCAGTGACAAATTAAAAATGCTTACACAACAGCAAGAAAAAGATAAGGGTAAGCCAAGTTCTGAAGAAGGGCTCATCTTTTCTGGTGGGACAGCTCTGTTCCCTGCAGATTGCTTTTATCCTTAGTGCTGCTGATTTTCAGAGTGATTTTTACTTCCTTGTGTGATAGATTTGATTGAAACGCTTTCTGAAGATCGAGCTCGCTTACTTGAAGAGAAGAAGAAGCTTGAGGAAGAAGTGAACAAATTGAGAAGCAGTAGTTTTTCTCCTTCAACCTACTTAGCAGCAGCTTCAGAACCTTGTGGAGCCTGTGCAGCTGACATTCCCACTGATCAAGACAGATTGGTTTCAGACATTGCAGCTGAAGAGAGAATGGACTCCACGATGGAAACCAGCATGATGGCTGTGCAGTAAGTATGGGGCTTTGTAGCAGAAGTACCCCAAGCATGTCCTCCTCCTTTCAACGTATGCTCTTGGGTGTTGTGAAGTACAAACAAGCATGTTTAGCGCTGCTTCTGCCTTTGATGTTCTTGCTAAAAATATTCTTTTAGAAGTAGGCACACGTTTGAGGTGTCATTGCCTTCAGATATGTGTGGGTTTGATGACTTAATGGTGAAACTCACAATTACGACATGAAGAAACAGACCTTACTATATGAAATATAAAGCAGTTGTAACAGTAAGCAAGCTGGGTGGCTGCATGGTACTGGCATACCTTTTATGAAGAAAAACAACCAAACAAACCTTAGGATGTTCCTGGACACATCCACAGAATCCTCACGATTCCAAACTAGCAATGGGACTCAGGCTCATTAAGTGGCCTTGATGGATTATATTTGTACAGCTTATTGGACATGTTAAGCTAGTGGCCTGGGATACCTGGTCTTAGCATTTGACTACTGACTGGTACAAAGGTGTTCCTGGTCAGGAATCCAGCCTCCTACAGATAGATTTTGTTCTTTCAGTACTGACTTTCCTGAAAATGTACATCAAGTTCAAAGCCTTGATTGTTATTTTAAATGTCCCTCAAATAATTTTGTAATGATTCAAGTTGTAAGGACTGTCTGATACCACACGAGACTGTGTCATGATGATACCTGAAAAAAAAACTTTTTTTTTTTTTTTTTTCCTTTCCCCCAATTTCCTTTACGATTTTTGTAATTTTCTCACAGCAAGTGTAGAATGTTAGGCTTAAAGACTTTGTACTAAAGTGAGCACATTCTGCGATGTGTACTTTGACTGGAATAAGACGACATGAATAGCAGATGATAACACGTGCATTAAAATAGAACTCATAACTGGAAGATACTCAGCCTTTATCACATTTAGTGCATTACAGGAATCCATTCAGAATGGAGTCCTGGGCAAGAATTCAGGGGGAAAAAGCTGAAGAAGTTTTGTCCAAGGCATTCCAATTCTTTCTTTTTAGCTCCACATTAAAAATTAGGGAAAAGCATAGAAATAAAACATCTGCAGTGTGACTTTCTGCTGTAGCAGAATCCAAAATGTTGTCTATTTTATGTTCCAAATCAGTCTGGAATACAGAATATATTTTCTTCCCTATTAAACCTGCCTTTAAAAATATTCTTTAATTGCATTAGGAATTACTCTCTGAGTTATAAGGAAACTTATTATTAGGATGTTACTATTAACTTGGCATGCCCCAGTACTCTGATAAGTGGAGACACTTGGCAAGTCCATATTAGTGTCTACCAGAGTCCCAGAGCCTTTAAACTGCAAAGAGCAGTAAAATGTGACATTGTAGAGCTGATCTACAATATCAAGGGTTAAGTGCCAAAGCACTGGGAGCTGTATCTTTCCTTTTGATATTTTTAAAATATGCAGTCAGGGACCCACATAATTTTTATAGGCTAGTCAGTGACTGAAAATTCCCTGGCTTGTTGCAGCAAAGAAGCTCCGTGATTTAAAAAAAGGAAAGGCAATAAAATAAACCTAACCTGCCAGAAATGTTGATACTGATTATTATGGTACCTTTCTGTGCTGCTCCCTCACTTCTAGCAAACATGTGGCACCCATCACTGAATGAAAATGGGAGAAAGGAGGAAAAGATCATTTTTTGGTGCCAAATAGAATTCTCATTATTAACCTTTCCATTTTCTTTTTTCTCTTTTAGTGAAAACGTCCCTATGTCTGAAGAAAAACAGAGGATAATGTTGTTAGAAAGAGTGAGTAGATTTTCTGTGAGGTTAAGCATTACAACCTAAGTACTTATCACTAAGCCTGCCTGAAGTTGTGCTGTGGTCCACTGTATCTGCAAAGCTTATAAATATCTTTACAGGAAATGATTATTCCATGGCATTTGTTTCAGATCAGTATAGTTCTTTGAAGTAATTAAATATGGTCATGAATATATTGCACTTATCATAGATTAGTGCTACACAGTTTAGTTTATTTATTAGCTTTATTAGTTTATTTATTTGGTTTCTTCTCTTAGGTTGCTCTTACTTAAATAATCTTTAATTCTGCCTGGGGTGCATCTTGACAGTATCACTTGTGCAGAAAGTAAAACAACATTTGTTTGACTGTACTTAAAATGCCAATTTTCTGAAGTAGTTGTCATGCTCCTGCAGTTTAGAATTGAACTTCTATACCTCACCTCCCTGCTGCTCCCAAATACATACCTTTAGCTTTCACCTCTGTTACAACTTTTATTTTGAGTATGGCTTTGAATGTACAGTGAGTAATTGAACCTTTTTGGTGAAATAGAAGTTAGTACTGTTATTAAGGTTTGGATTAACGCTTAGCAGTCACAGTGGAATCTTCCAGATTCTAGCAATTTTAAACTACCCAGACATATCTGACAACATTCCAGTTGCCTTTTTGCTGCCTTCTCAAAGTTTGCTTTAATAGGAAAATAAAAAGAAAGAGTATCTTTATCTGTCAGCTTTCTAGGATCACTCAGACTAAAGTCTGTCATCAGTTAAGAACCATGAATGTTTTGTTCATGGATTGTAGCATTGTAAGGTGGAAGTTGCTGGATGGCTTTTAAATGTTTTATTCTGCCCATCTACTTACAAAGAATTTGTCCTGAGTGGAGGCTATAGAATAATAATACATTACATTACAGTAAAATGTTTTTCAGACTTAAAAAGAAGGATGAGCATGGACATAAGCATAGCTTAGCAGTGGATTTTGTAGCACTATGGTAATTGGTAGACTTGAGATTTATTTTGACATATCTTTAATTCAAATGATGTTTTGATATAGTTAATAAAATTGGAAGCTGTGGTACATGTCTGTTGTGTAAGTAGTCAGCTGTGATCATATTAGAAAGCTTTTTAAACATGTTTATACTGTGTAAGGTGTATTAATTAGTTAACCAGATAATGTTTTCTTTCAGACTTTGCAGATGAAAGAAGAGGAAAATAAGAGATTAAATCAAAGATTGGTAAGTACTTGAGCAATGCATGTTTTAAGTCTTACTTTAAAAAATTGGAAAAGCTTGTAAATATTAAAATCTGGGTTTGAAATCTAAAAATGTGGGGCTTCATAACTTCAGAGATGTTTTAAGTGTTAAGGCAAGTGGCAAATAGATAACCTGGTAACTCTCCAGAGGTGTCTTAACTTAGCAGTATTCTTATGGGGAAGATATTAAATATACAGAATAAGAGACACATCTTCCCAAAAAAACACAGACTAGCCAAGCTTGGGGAACCCAAACTCCACTCCTCATTCCTCCTTCCTGATACACTTCTAATACTGAAACGTACATCAGCACTTAGATATCAGTATTTATTTCTATTAAGCTACTCCACATAAGGAGCCCAAAAGGAGTTCTACGCAGTAAAAGAAAAAGCTTCTCAGGTCTCACTGGCTTTTGCAGCAGAACTTGTGAGTTTTGCTCTCTGCAAGCAATAAAAACTAAAAAGAAGTCCCTTTCAATATTAAAAGTGTTATTACCGGATTTTTTTTTATGTTTTATGTAAATGACTGAGAAAGGAAACCTTTTTTTCTGCACAGAGAACTTCCCTCATGAAACATCCTTTACTAAGGTCTAATGGGAATATTCTTAGCACTTCAATTTTTTTCTGTTTTTCTTCAAGGTAAAAATTAATGCTAAATACAGAAGTCACGCTAGTGTGCATTTTAATTTAGCACTTGTTCCAGTTTAAAAAAAGAAAATCTTTGGTGTTCATTTGGTCACAACTTGCTAATAATCGATAGTTTGTTTGGTTTTTTTTTTTATAGATGTCCCAGAGCATGTCATCAGTATCCTCAAGGCATTCAGAAAAAATAGCAATTAGAGAGTAAGTACTTGTGAATTTGCCTATAAACAGATGGATATACCTCCAGTAATGAGCGTGTAGTTAAAGAAGGTCAGGGTTCTTGCTCTGTGGTGAAAAGATCCGGTTCTTATCTACAGTTTGTTACTGAATCATCCCACTTGGGCATACTTAACATTTTATAAACCCTTTTATTAAACACAAAAAGGGCTTCCTGAATTTACATTGTTTGTAAGGAGAATACCTCATGGAATTACTAGAATCGTAGAATGGCTTAGGTTGGAAGGGACCTCAGAGATGATCTGCTCCATCATATCCTCCCTGCCATCAGGAGAGACACCTCTCAACTAGACCTGGCTTCTCAAAGCCTCATCCAACTTGGCCTTGAACACCCTCAGGGACGAGGCATCTGCAACCTCTCTTTGGCAGCCTATTTCATTCTATCCACCATCCTCGGATTGACGAATGTTCCTAAGATCCTCCTGTCCCTCAGTGTCAAACCATTCTCCCTCATCCTAGACACCCTTATGAAAAGCTTCTCCCCATCCTCTGTAGGATCTCTTCAGGTATTGCAAGGCAGCTCTAGGGTCCCCTCAGAGTCTTTTCTTCTCTAGGCTCCTCAGAGCAGTCCTTGAATCATCTTTGTGGCCCTCCTCTGGACTATCTCACAGAGTTTCTTTTGGATTACTTTGTGTCTGTCACCTCTTGGAAATGATGTTGAAAACAAGTAGAGGTCATCCTGTTCATTCTGCATGTGTGGTGCTCCAGGATATTTCAAGAGAAGTTTCACCTTCCTGAAGTCTTAAAATTTTGTAGTTTATCTTGACAGATTGTAATTAAATTGATTCATAGACTTTATTAGCTATTAGAAATCTGTTAGCAGCTGCTGAAAAAAAAATATTATGTTGCAAAATATGAAAGCTATAGACAACTGCTCTTAAGTAATTTATCAGTCTGGTATTAACAAAAAAGGATTTTTGAAAGAAAAGCAACACACATTAGTCCTCATAATGTTTTCTGAGTTGCAGCAAATGGCATTTTTATTGTAATAAGGTCAGTATGTGCAGGATCAGCTTTCCTTGTGAGCATTTAAATATTTTGGCAGCTCTCTTGATAGTGTTTGAGGAAAATGATGTGAAAGAGAATTCATCTGTCCAATAGAGAGATCTTTAATTCAGTGTAGTCTTTAATCAAAATAAAGAGGCAGGCAGAAAAGCTTTGAGTGTTGTTTGTTTAATCTGAAAGTGAACTTTAAAGAAGATGAGCTAATTTTCTCTCTGGATGTACCTATTTATCTCTGGTTATGTATCTGCAATCTCCTTTTATTGAGATTTTCCCCCTTTCTTTGCCACTTCCTTCCCAATCCTCGGAGTAGGAGGAATATTTAATTTTAGAGCCCTCTTGTGGTCTAGTGCTTAATTTGTAGCTATTTTAGACTTTATTACATTAATGGGTAAATAATTCACATCCAACAAATCTTCACTTTGAAACAAATTGGAGACAGAAAAAAGTTCTGTGAATCCTGTTACTGAAACTTGACATGAGAACTTGGTAGTTTCCTGTGTTATGTTAGTGTCAGGAAGAAACTGATTTTTTAAATTTCTTCAAGTCACCACAGTCTTTCTTTCCTTTTTTACCTTTTGATCAAAGCTTGAAATTTCATCCCTTATGTCACAGAAGAGTATACTAAGGGGGTTGGAACTAAATGATATTTGAGGTCTCTTCCTAAACCACTCTATGGTAGCAAAAATGTTTTGCAGGATTTTACTTTGTTCCACTTGACTTCAGAAGTCATTGAATGAGTGTTTGGAGACACTGATGACAGTGATCAATAGCATAAGCACTGGAGAATAAAAACAATATAAAATTGAGTTGTTAGTATTTTGTTAGGTACTTCTGTTTATGTAGATTCTTAGAGTGGTTTATGTTGGAAGGGACCTTAAAGATCATCCAGTTTCAACCCCTCTGCTGTGGGCAGGGAAGGCTTTCACTAGATGAGGTTGCTCAAGGCCTCATCCAACCTGGTCTTGAACACCTCCAAGGAGGGGACACCCACAACCTCCTTGGGCAACCTGTGCCAGTGTCTCATCACCCTCACTGTAAAGAATTTCTTCTAAATCTCCAAACTAAATCTCCCCTCTTCAAGCTTCAACCAAGTCTGTCTTGTCCTATCACCACAAGCCCTTGTAGAAAGTCCCTATCTGACTTTCTCATATCCTGCCCCTCAGATACTGGAAGACTGCTCTAAGGTCTTCCCAGAGGTTTCTTTTCTCCAGGCTAAAGAGCCCAATTATTTTAAAACAAAGCCATCAGTTCTTTTGAAGAAAAAAATATTTCATCTGATGATTCCATTTAAAAAACTAAGGGTGAGTGTTTTGTTGACTTCAGAAGATATCTGTAAGTGTGTGTGTGTAAGTTGGCTTAACAAGTAGGCACCTCTGTGCTATGCTTGAGCTGAAGCCTCAGTCTGTGCAGTATTTGGAAATTAGTTCTGTGGGGTTTTTTTACTTAAGTTACTTGGGTGTTTTAATTTGAGTTTGTTCTTTGTTTTTTTTTTTTCCCTAGTTTCCAGGTTGGAGATTTGGTTCTCATCATCTTGGACGAGCGGCATGACAACTATGTGTTGTTTACTGTTAGTCCAACCTTGTATTTCTTGCACTCAGAATCTCTTGCTGCACTGGATCTCAAACCAGGTGAGTGTGGTAAGTGTCAAAATTACTTCCAATTATTATCTTCTCTTAAAACTGGCACTCCTAACTTACTGAGTTAGCAATTGATTTGATGAGTATGTGACAAATAGGAGAAGCAAGAAATGGAGAGCTGTCAGCTGTCTTTGTAGCTTTTGCTACAAAGCTGCTCTGAAAGCTCGTTTATGCTCACTGTTGCACTTTTGACCTGTTGTGCTGGCTTGAGGCTAATTGGAGGATTTTAATGAGAAATTAGATTATAGGCTGTTCCCACAAATACAAAGGACACTCTATCATTCTTGGGTGCAGTGGGATTTTGGAGACTACACATTTCCTGGATTCAGTCAAATTGCCAAACCTCTGCATGCAGATACCTTCCTGAATGCCACACCTGTCACTTTATTATTGTTAGAAGGAAGTTCTTCACAGTGAGGGTGGTGAGACACTGGAACGGGTTGCCCAGGGAGGTTGTGGCTGCTCCCTCCCTGGAGGTGTTCAAGGCCAGGCTGGATGAGGCCTTGAGCGACCTGTTCTAGTGGGAGGTGTTCCTGCCTATGGCACAGGGGAGTTGGAACTGGATGAGCTTTGAGGTCTCTTCCAACCTAAACCCCATTCTATGATTGAAGTTTTGCACTCTTCTCCTTTATGAACAGCATTTGGACGCCCTTTGAAAGCTGCAGCCAAACCTAGCAGATCTCTAGGGCACTAAATTTAAAAGTTATGAGTAATCAATGTCTGTCATTAATACAGGAAATCAATTGTTTCAGTAAGGACAACAATAATAACTGACTACAGACAACTTTCTGTGCTTTGGAATACTTCAATATAGTCTCACCTTAAATCAAACCAATAAGTCAAGCTGGGTTGACAAGAATCATTAAATGAATTTCAGATTTGGTTTGCTTTTGCATCCTCTGATGTAAACGTGTTAAAAAAACTGAAATGGAAAAAATCAGATTTCTTCTCTGAGATGACCTCTCTTGACATCTGGACTTATTTAGTAAGAAAAAAAGGTGTTTTAACAAGTTTCTGCTTTTAGTGAAATCATATTAACAAAAGATCTTTACCCATATTGAATATAACATCCTGTCTCCTGTAGCTGATTAGCTAAAATAATAAATATGTTTCCTTTTAGCTTCAGGTGCATCTAGGAGACCTTGGGTGCTAGGAAAAGTGATGGAGAAGGAATACTGCCAGGCAAAAAAGGTAAGGAAATACTAATGGAAAAATCATCTGATAATAGAAAAGAAAATCAGATTTAATGTTTGTAACAATTGTGAAAAATACTCTCTGCATAATAAATGAGGTGAAAATTGTCCTAGATTCCACTGTTGCTGCTTTGTCTTCTAGGCAGTGAATAGCAAGAGAAGTGGAGCTAGATGGAAAAGAGCAGGTGGTGGGTGGCTTGGGTAGTTATGTCCAGTATCTTGCCAGACTCTGAAGGATCTTGTGAATGCTGAGGAGGACGAATCAATTCCTGCTTACAAATACAAAACCAGAGGAATGCTCTCCCATTTCTTGTGTAACTTGAGGTTTGATTTTTGTTTTGTAGGCACAAAACAGATTTAAAGTTCCTTTGGGTACAAAATTCTACAGAGTGAAGGCAGTACCATGGAACAAGAAGGTATAACACAACAAAGCTTCAGTTCACTGTCTCCATTCTTTTTTGATTGTCCTTCAGTGCTTGTTCATCGCTCCAGACACCAGGCCATCTTTTTATACCAAGGTCTTGTGACAAGATATGTCATTGATGTACTGCTTTTACTTTTTAACAGGTCACATTTTAGAAACAAGAACTTCATCCAAAAAAAAAACAAAAAAAAAAAAAACCCAAAACAAACACTCTGGCCCTAACTGTTGCAATTTTTTTACCCAGGTAACTTTAGGAGTGTGGACCAAAATGAGTTCATTTTCTCAAAGGGCAACCACATGAAACATGGTTCATTAGCCATGTCAATTGCCTGCTAAATATACATGAGCTTGTATTTAGATGTTAAATGTTAGCTGCCATTATTACCAGCATATGTCCTTTTGTGAAATCATTATCAAAGTACTTGCACTCTTTAACAGATCCTTTCTATGTGTAAAATTCATCGACTATTTAAAGAGGAGTGTTCATTGCATGCAGATAATCATATAATTTTTCTTCGACATGAGTTTGCCTCAGTAGATGAATTAAAAAAAAAAAGAAAAGAAAAAAAAAGATAACTACTGCAACTTGTTTCATTACATGAAAATGCTCTTTAATGTTGAAACAGAAGACCCTTGTCATTTGATAGGCTGATTGTGAGAATCAGTCACAGTTAGATCTGCAATCTTCAAAAGCACTTTCGATGGATTGATCACACAGATTCTGAGCGGGGAGGCAGCTGTGCCGTTTGTTCCAGGTGAAGCACTTGTTCTTCCCAACGAAACAGAAATCTTGTGTTAATCTATTTAGGAAAATCATATTGATGAAATTGTATTTCATGGTTGAGTTTCAGGAAAAAAAAAACAAAACAAAACAACTCATTGTACATTAACCATACCAGAGTCATTTAAGTAACAAATTATTGTAATTGTAAAAGACATGTAGAATTTTAAAACAATAAAGATTTGAAAACTGTACGTGTTTGAAGTATTTGTGTGCCTTTGAAATACCAGCTATAATGTTGACTTCATTTTAATCTGTTGCAGCTTCTGTCTGGTTCCTCCAGAGGTTTCATCACATAGAGATATCTTAAATTTCCTGCAAGAGGCATTATTATTCAGCAACATTCAGGAATTACAAGAATTACCTTATAACAGAAAAAAAAAGAAAAAAAACTAAAATAAATTAAGACAGAAATTAATTTGTCAGCGTATTAAATGGACAGATTACATTTTTCACAACCCTTATACTCGGCTACATTTTAAAAATGCAGTCTAATTTATTTTTTTAATAGCGGTATAAAAATATGTACTATAGATGTGTAGCCAGTATAAATTACAATTCTGGATTCAGCTACGTGCTTATGTCTAGGATTTAATCCGTAGAGTTGCTCAGCTGTGTGGTTTATCTTCAGAAGGTGTGGAGTGGAGGAGGAGAAGAGGTAAAGAAGTGATCACCTGCGTTTGTTCCCGCTTCTGCCCATATGTTGCAAATAATATTCATCCAGGCTAAGCAAGCCACTTGGATCCCCAGAAACTTCTGTATCTGCTTTATTTAACGTTTTGTTCCATGGCAATTTTAAGTTCAGATTTTTATGACGTGCATGGGCTTGTAATTGTATCACACCTTTGATGAAATAAATGTAAGACAGTTGATCTCTGGAAAGCAGAATGGCCTTTTTGTCAAGTTGCATTCTTGCCTGATGCCTCCATTTGCCAGTTGCTGTGTTGACTTTCTGAAAGTCGCTTGGCAAACAAATGTGCCTTGTTCTTCAAGAACTATGTGACCATATAGTTGAGTACTGCCCAGTGTCAAAGATGTCAGTGATGTAGATCTTTAGAATAGGTTTCAAGTAAAATAATTATGACGATGCAATATTGCTTTGGCACTGCATTGTTGACCTGAATGGGCATTCAGTTCTGTCTGTGGTTTGGTGCAGTTTGGGTCCTTCAGCCACAAGTGGTGTAACGAGGTACACAGGTAGCACAATCTGTTGCTAAACTGCTGAGATTTTAGGAGCCTCAGTGTCTTACCCCTCTGACAAAACTTTCCCAGCCTCAGATAATCACCCTTCTGCTGTGAATATCACTTGTCCTTAAGGTATTAATTATTTCCCAGAAGCCAGTAGGCTGTGCAAAGGGGCAGAGTCCTTCCATTTCTGGGAGGACAGTCACTCCTTGAGTAGCAGCAATAGATATTTTCAGTGTGCACAACATAAGACCTCACTCTTCTGTTATGGAATAGTTTGTTTCAAAGACAAGTAAAAAGTCCCCCTTAATTTTCTCCGTGGAGAAAAGGATGTTGGTCAAGTTCTTCCAAGCTGGATGAAACTGCAGATGTATTGATGGCCCTGCAGGACTCTGCACCCACGAGTAGCACTGCTTTTGGCTTACAGAAAGTATTTTTCTGATGCTCTAAGCTCATTGAGCACGCAGGCCTGTGTGTGGGCCCATCCTGATGCTCTGTGTGGATGATATACAAAGAAGTTTGTTGCAGGCTCTGGGATGGTGTCTTGTGCACAGCTGAGCTGAGTACAGTATTCCATGCTGAGGATTCAAAGCTTTCTAGTCTCAGTTTATTTTGCCTAAATTAAAATACATATATTTAAGCCTATGTGGACAGTAGCACTGATGACTTAACAATGCTCTGAACGTCACCCTGACTTTTAACTAGAGAAAGGTGTGGCTGACATTTGTGTAACTCTTAACAAGTGAGCAATATATGAAAGTGAACTTACGAAGCACCTAAATAAACTGATTAAAATAAAGTACTGTAATGCAAACTGTGAGGGAAGAAAAAGTCTTTCCTTGCTGATATCTGCCACTTAAAAGAACACCAGGATCTATCTGTTATTGTTACGTGACATCATATTTATTTTCTTTAAATATAAATAACCAGCAGTGGGCTTGGTTTTTTAGGAATATCTGCCCTGTGTTTTATTTTATAATCTTTATGTATATTCAGAATGGAAATTCTGTCAAACAAACTCCTGGCATACTCAGTAATGATTCTGAACAGTCATTGAAAAAAATGTGGTTTACATAGTTTTTGTATGTCACAGCCTTACTGGGTCTTGAAGCTATGCTTGTTATGCCCCACCTATGTGTCTCAGTCTGCTCCGCAATAAAAGTTTGTGTATGGCTATATAATGTGGATGAGGAGCATATTCGGGGTGGGTGGGGGGAAGCTGGAGGATAGACTGATCTGAGATTTCTCCAAATCCTCCGTGCAGCTGCATGTTGGAAACTTAGGGATTACTAGAAAAGCCTCTTGTGCTACTGCTACTATCTGTTTATTCTATGTCTGGCTTTAAATAAAGGCATCCATATTGCTGTAGTGCAAAAAGAAACGTGAATGGTAGACAAAACTGATTGGAGGCAAATGTCACCCTGCAGGCTTTGCACAAAGAGGATGTGGCAATTCAGAAGGGAGGGTTTTTTTCCCGTGTTTTTGGAAGGATCTATGCATTTGAATACTCTGAGAAGCACATGGCTTTTAATTTTAGGTCTTGTAATACTCAGTGTGTTTATTATCCTTACGTTTGTAGCTCTTGCGTATAAGTGAACTTTTCTAAATGCAAATAACTTGCCAGAGATATGATGCCTGCAGTTAAATAGTCTTCTGGTGACCTTCAACCATAGGCTGTAGTTTCCATATTGATGGTAAAGTATGAGCATATACAGTATTGGGTTGGATTTGGGGCTGGTCTTTCTCCTGGTTTTAACTCCGCTGGCAGGATGGAATATAGAAGGTTCCTCCTAACTGTAAGGAGGAACTTTGTCACTGCAAGGTGAGAGAGCGCTGGAACAGGCTGCCCAGTGATGATGTGGAGTCTCCTCTTCCAGAGACATTGAAAACCCACCTGAATTCCTGTGTGACCTACTCTAGGTGGTCTTGCTCTGGCAGAAGGGTTGGACTTGACCTTTTGGGATCCCTTCCAAGCCCTAACATTCTGTGATTCTGCGATTCTGTCTGAAGCTCTTCCACTTTGCTCCCAAGTATGATGCTGCAGGAGGTTAGTGATTCAAAACCTCACTCTATTGCTGTTGTCAGTTCCAACTCTTCTCAACCACAAATGCTCAGAGTCCCAACCACTTGCACTTGTGACGTTTAGAGAGCTTTAAGACACCTCCAGAAAGTCTCCACGTTTTTAGCTCCTTAAAAATAGATGACTGTTTCCTACAGGCCCATGCCTGTCTGTGTTGCATAACCTTCTTTGGGTTCTTTCTGAGAGAGTATTTTTATTAAGTCTGTGAACAGAGTTATTAGATAAATGACAGAGCAATAGTAGCACTTGCATTTTGCCATGCCCAGGTTCCTCCTTTTTGAACAAGCGTGTGGCTGTGACCTGGAAGTCACAGTACTTGATTTAGTGGTTATTTTAATTTAAAATACAAAATAAAAAAAAAAAAATAAAAAAAAAAAACCCAAGTGATTAAATTCCAGTGCAGGGGAGGTCTATTATTAAGCTTTTGAAGGCTTAAAATGGGTCTTGATGTTACTATTTCAAGTGCGTCCCAGGAATGCAGGAGTCTTTTTTTAGTGTAAAATCTGTGGGTTACTTCAGTGAAAAGGAAAAAGGCAAATTATTATTCTCA
>VWZI01008213.1:450655-466738 GCA_013396835.1 Psilopogon haemacephalus
TTTTTTTTTTTTAATATATAAATGTAAGTATTGTCTTAAATTCTATTTTAAATGCTATAAAATTGGACGCTTGCTTATTTTGAACTCGGAGTTTAAAATTTTCAGGGTTCTATTCTCGCAGTGCATCAGGTTAGCAGGGTAGTTAAGTATATTTTGGAGGTTTGGGATGCCATGAGTGTATTTGATGGACGATAAAAGTAGTCAGGTAACAGCTGCGATGAAGTCTCCTTGTTTGCTTTGTGTTTTATCCCTCGGAAGATGATCCTGGCTAGGGCAATATGCCTGAGCTCGGAGTGCTCTGCTTCTGACACGTTTCTCTGCAGGTTATGCAGTGTGAAGGCAGCATTGGAGTGTTGCTGTGTGGATAGCTCTGACTGGAGGATGTTTTGAGTGTGCTTAATGTAAAGCTGATAATTCCCACCGCCTGTTTCTGTCTGACTTGAGATTAGTCTTTTCATTAGACAAACTCCCTCTAGGCCTGCCTTTTAAAAGTTGCATGTATTGAAGACAGATGTTAAAAAAAAATGTTTCCTGCAAGGCATTAGTCTGAGCTTTCTCTCTTTCCACTAAGCTCTAGTTTTGGTTTGTGAGTGCACATCTTCACTGTTTTTAAAAATAAAATATATCAGGCAAATATGAGACCCTGCAAGCTACAGTTCTGCTCTGGAAGAAGCAAAGCTTGCAAATTTGGGGGAAGTAACAGTTGTAGAGCAAAGCACGAAGGGAGAGCTGTAGCTAATGGAGAAAGTAACTCACTGGCTGTTAGACTAGAGGAGACTTTCTTAGTGATAAGTAACAATATTTTACTATCCTGTAGTTCCACTAATTTTTTTGTAAAAGGTGTCACTCATAATTCCACTCGCTGTGTAATGAGGGATTCAGCTGAGTTGCTTCTCCAGGCCCATGTTTCAGATGCAGATTACATGGCTTAATCTTTCTCCCATTTGTGATTTGTTTGGTTGGTTTTCCTTTATGCCTGCAGTAGGAGTTTGTAACTTCACACACCTGTTTCCTGACGAGCAGGAGAAAGGGGTGGAGGTTTCTCTGCTAGGGAAAGCAGAGGCAACTGGGTGGGCATCCATGAGGACACCAGATCTTTTATTTATTTATTTATTTAGTACTTTAAATCTGAACATCACAGCCACAATAGAAATTGCAAAACTAATAAAAAAACCTGCTGTTGCTTTGACTTCATTGTTTCTCCAAATTAGGACAAAGTTGTGACAGAAAATATGAGCTAAAAGATGGAATTGCCTTTTTGATGTTTTTTTTTCCCCCATTATTCACGAGAAGCCTTCTCTTTGCTAAGTATGGTTGCTATGAGGACAGGCTGAGGGAGTTGGTTCTTTTCAGCCTGGAGAAGAGAAGGATTTGAGGAGACCTTATAGCAACCTTCAAGTATCTGAAGGGGGCCTACAGTAAGGCTGGGGAGGGACTATTCACAGGGTCTTGTAATGACAGGATGAGGGGGAATGGGTTCAAACTGGCAGAGGGGAGATTTAAACAGGATGTTAGGAGAAAGTTCTTCATAATGAGGGTGATGAGACACTGGAAGAGGTTGCCTGGGGAGGTTTTGACTGCTCCCTTCCTGGAGGTGTTCAAGGCCAGGCTGGATGAGGTCTTGAGCATCCTGATCTAGTGGGAGGTGTCCCTGCCTATGGCACAGGGGGGTTGGAACTGGATGATCTTTAAGGTCTCTTCCAACCTAAACCATTCTATGATTCTATTAGTGTCATGCTGAGATGAACCTTTGACTATCATCTGCAAGGCCATGGACAATGTAGTCTGTTAACTGGTATGGAGTCTTCTGCAGGAATTGAAGCAGTCCTAAATATTGAACACGCCGTGGGTGATGCCACAGGATCATGCAGTGGCCAACTTCATCAGCAGAACTGTTGGGAGCCTTTCTCCAGCATCCTTAAAGTGCTAGAAGGAGCCAAGAACCATCTACAAAGCAACAAGTGCCAAAATAAAAATGCACTTCAAGAGAGGCTGCCTTTGGGGACAGTACTGATGGTGCATCAAATGACAGGTATATTTTTAATCTCTCAATATCTGTTTTAATTCAATCCAAATCTAATTTCACTTCAAATACTTTTTCACAGGTTTATGCCAAATGTGCCCTTCAAGTTTGTATTTTGCACCTCTGGTGTCTGAGGAGACAGAAAGAGAAAAGAAAGGGCGAAAGGAGGAAGGGGAAATAAAGAAGCTGATGCTAATTTATTTCGGGAAAACTAAAATCATCATGTTGCAAGTCTCTTGGCATTGTGCTGTGAGACTGTTAGAATAAGCTTAAACATTTAGCTAACTATTTTGGGAGTTGGCCCTTTGGAGTGGTTTTTTCCACTACAAGCTAATTAGATGGAGAGAAAGCAAAAAACATCCATTGAGCTGTAAACTGCTGCTAGCAAGCAACGTTCTTGGAGTCGTTTGCATATTCTTACACCCATGTTACTGCCTGTCCTTAATGTTATTTAGGTTCCCAGGTGCTTAGCTGGCAACAAAGTCATTTGGAGGACCTGGGTCTCGCTGCTATATCCCACCCTGGTGTCTGCAGTGAAGTTCTGTGATGAGTTTGTCTCCTCTGACAGCTGCTGTCTGAAAGCTGGAGAGAAAAAGGTCAGGCTGGTTTTGGAGAGCCAGATTTTGGTTTGCTGAAAAGAAACACCACCGTAATGTTTGAAATGATACAGGAAGCATTTTGTGCAGCCTCTTAAGGCCCTAGCAAGGTGGGGAGGGAACATAAAAGGGATCAAACTAACCAAGGCAGTGATGGGGATTGTTATTCACACTTTTAGCAGTCATTAGACATAATGGTTTTAATACATCTTCAAAGACGTCTGCTGCTGTTGGCTCAGTAAAGCCAAAACTCATTTCATTTTGACTTTTCAGTCTTCTTCAAAACAGTATTTAATGCTCTCTTCAGGCTGGCCTTGAAGTGTGATGGACACGTTGGGTTTCTTGGGGTTTTGTTTCTGTTGCTGTTTGGTTGGCTTTTGCCTGACTTGTTTTGAAGCCACTTTTAGCCTTTTGGTCTTTCTGTGGTCTGCTTTTGCTAAATATAACTATTACCAAAGCGTTTTGTTGGGAAAGGCTATATCAGAATTCATGCAAACATGAGCAGTGTCCCCTTTGACAGCTGTTCCTGGAGGCAGAGGTCCCACAATAGATGATGAGTAGCAAGGTTTCCCACCCCTTAGCATATCTGCCTAAGCAGGACATGATATCAGTGCTGGGAAGGAGCAGGTACAGTGCTTAGTGAGCAAGAGGTCCAGTGCTTTGTGAGCAAGAGGTACAGTACTTAGTGAGCAAGAGGTCCAGTGTTTTGTGAGCAAGAGGTACAGTGCTTTGTGAGCAAGAGGTACAGTGCTTTGTGAGCAAGAGGTCCAGTGCTTTGTGAGCAAGAGGTACAGTGTTTTGTGAGCAAGAGGTACAGTACTTAGTAAGAGGTACAGTGTTTTGTGAGCAAGAGGTACAGTACTTAGCAAGAGGTACAGTACTTTGTGAGCATCTCTTCAGCTTCTGCAGCTGCCAGATGTGAAGAGATCTACAAGTAGGTTATATCTCCCGTGACACTCACGCTGTGGGAGGTGGAAAACATCCAGCAGTCTGAAAGGTTCTCAGGAGTCATGAAAGATAATAAACATGCCTTAAAAAAAAAAAAAAAATCCTCTCAGATATTAATCTAGTCAGAGAATTTGTCACTGGGATAGCAACAGCCTTATTTAGCAAGGTATAAACTTCCCTTTTTCCTAAACATCCCAGGCGTTACGGAATTCGCAGCTTAAACAGCTGAGGGGAGCAGAGTGCAGCTGAAGTATCTGAGGAACTGCATTGCATAGACAAGTAGGGTCATAACTTATTAAAACATTTGCAAAACACATTCCAGTGAGACGAAGTTGGGCAGCCAGAGCATCTTCCCACGTAAGAAAGGCATCAGGGAGCAGAATAGGTAAGGATGGAAATGGGCTGCCCGGGCGCATTCCTTGGATGGCTGAGCTGGTTTTTGATCACTCTGAGCTCCCCCTTGTTGGCTTGTAGGGCAAATTCGGTTGGTTTTGCAGTGGAAGTGATGCTGGAGCTTACATAAGAGTTTTTTCCTTCCCACGTCCCACTGTGCTGCTGAGCAGTGTGTGATTGCAGGCTGCCTCTCAAGCCTGTGGTGAGACATAGAGTTGTGTGCAACACACTTCGCCTGAAAATCTTGCACATAAATAGGAGAGGTGGGGCAGATGAACTCGGTCGTCCTCCAGTTCAGTGGCAGTTTGCAGACTGGTCTGGCTGTCCCTGCTGGAATGATGTCATATTGGCAATGGCAAGCAGGAGCAGAGCCAGGGATTTCAAGTTCATCCACGGAGCTCCTTGGCTGCCTCTGTGTCCCATTCAACATGCAACCAGTGCAGCTGCATGGTCGTGACACTTTCCCCTCCAGTTCCTGTTAGCTACTGCTCTTTGAGTTGTGCCAGGGGAGGTTTAGATTGGACATGAGGAACAATTTCTTCTCAGAAAGGTTTGACAAGCCTTGGAGGGATTTCAAAGCCATGTAGATGAGGTGCTGAGGAACATGGTTTAGTGGTGACCTGGCAGTGATCTTAAAGGTCTCTTCCAAACTAAACGATTCTGTGCTTCCCTACAGAAAAGGCAAACTCGGTGGGAGGCTTCCACCCTATCCTCCTACTACAGTTACAAGTGCTCACCCTGCACCTTTAACAGGAAAGGTAGCATTAACAGTGATGCCAAAATGTGCCCTGTTGATGAAGATGCACATGAGAAGTTCTCTCTGCAGTGTATAAAAAGCAGAACAGAATAGAATATTTAGCTTTAGAGTAGAATAAGCCAGGTTGAAAGAGATGTCTAGGATCATCCAGTCCAACCTATCACCCAGACCTATCCAATGGCACTAAGTGCTCCATCCAGGCTTTGCTTGAACACCTCCAGGGATGGTGACTCCACCACCTCCCTGGGCAGCCCATTCCAATACCTGTCACTGTCTCTGTGAAGAACTTCTTCCTAATATCCAGCCTATACCTCCTTCAAGAATTCCCCACGTTTCCAATAAGTGAGCTGGAAGCAAAAGCCATCCTTTTAGAAAGCTGCAGGCACTGTTCTGAGGGCAATGAGAATGTTAGGGAGGTTTTGTTTTATTTGTCTTGTGTCACAAAGTTGTTATGAATGCTGAATAATAATGACCATCATTGTTGTTGTTATTTACAGAATCATAGAATGGTTTAGGTTGGAAGGGACCTCAAAGCTCAGGCAGTTCCAACCCTCTGCCATAGGCAGGGACATCTCTCACTAGAACAGGTTGCTCAAGGCCTCATCCAAGCTGGCCTTGAACACCTCCAGGGATGGGTTAAGGAGTGTGTCTGTGCTACATGCTCTCCACATAACCATTTAACAACGTTCAGCAAGCCAACTGACATGCCAGCTGGAGAACTCAAGTGCATCATCACCTGAAAGCTTCTTTGTCTGATGCTTGCACACAGTAATGAGCAAAATGCACAGATAAATTGATCACTACTGTAGCTGAAAGCAAACAAGGAAGTGAAGATCCTCATCGACACTGGCCAGTTCCTTAAGACATGCAGGCTTAGGATTAGTTATTCTTAAATCATCATCCATTTCTGCGAGGCTGAATGCTGATAAACGTCATGTGCTGCTGCATTAAGTGTAAAAAATTTGTTTTTCTGGCTCTGAGGCTAAATGCTATTAGCCCAAATGAGCTATGGAGGTGATAGGAGAAAGGCCCTGTAGAGTATTTCTTAAGAATTAAATTAAATAGGCGTGAGGCGCTTGCTCTACAAGGAACACGAGGGAAAATATGACTAATACATAAGAGCAAAGATCAGTTTACTTGTCAAGGCCATGATCATGATATAGATGGAATTTCCTCCCGTAAAAACAGCATGACAAAGAGTTCATGAATATTTTCTCCAGTAGCTAATGTTTCCATTCCCGGAGGAGAGCTCTAAGCCCGCAAACAAGGAGGGCTGCTGCATTGGAGAGGCAAGGGAATGTCATCACAAAGTATAAACTGTCTGCAAGAAACTTGCAGCCTTGATAGCTTTACCACATCAGGGACAAGTGCATCACAGCTGTGAAGTGCATCAGAGCACAGGCATGACCCACAGCTAGAAAAATCTTGGACTGATACAGCATCTGGTGCTGGGGGAAGTGGTGCAGGGCTGGGCTCTGCCAGCAGCGAGGAGAGTGGTGGAGGTGGAGGGCAGAACTGCCTTTCCCTTTTGGTATCTTTTCCAGGTGGAAAGTGCAGCTTTGATAGTGTGAAGATGGATCTTCAGCAGTTGCATGTCCTTCCTGTGCAGTTCTGGAGCCCCCAGCACAGGAAGGACATGGAACTGCTGGAGAGGGTCCAGAGGAGGGCCACAAAGATGCTCAGAGGGCTGCAGCAGCTCTGCTCTGAGGACAGGCTGAAAGAATTGGGGCTTTTCAGCCTGGAGAAGAGAAGGCTTCCAGGAGACCTTATAGTAACCTTCCAGTATCTGAAGGGGGCCTACAGGAAGGCTGGGAAGGGACTATTCACAAGGTCTTGTAATGATAGGATGAGGAGGAATGGATTTAAATTGGCAGAGGGGAGATTTGAACGGGATGTTAGGAGAAAGTTCTTCACAGTGAGGGTGGTGAGACACCGGAAGAGGTTGCCCAGGGAGGTTGTGGCTGCTCCCTCCCTGGAGGTGTTCAAGGCCAGGCTGGATAAGGTCTTGAGCAGCCTGATCTAGTGGGAGGTGTCCCTGCCTATGGCACAGGGGGGTTGGAACTGGATGATCTTTGAGGTCTCTTCCAACCTAAAGAAAATAGAAAGGAGTAGTACCCAAATATTGGTAATGTAAAGGGCAGTGCTGTGGCAGATCTGCAGAAGCCAAGGCATAGGAGAAGGTGGCCTTAATTGTAACTGAAGGAGAATGGGAGTCTGAAGCTGGGACAATATTAAAAACAGAATGAGGTAGAGATGTCATAGCTGGGGGAATACTTCCCAACATGCATGATGAGAGAAGGTTTGCAGCCTTCAGAAGGCGAGAATTAGGAAATCAGCAAGTTTCTATAAAGGGACAAAATGCACAACCATCTAGAAGTGTGTTTATTTTTGGCTGAGGGCTCCGACACCTTTTCCACAGAAGGAGTACAGAAATTCAGGAAGTTCTTATTATAGCTGTTGAGCAGACCCAAATGGGCAGACACTACGTTTTTTTCCAAGTGCATGAAAGTTCTCATGGCAAGCAGCAAAGTTCTAAGAAAATGAGATGGTTAAGTGACAGGATCACAGGCTCTGAGGAAGTCTTAAAGAGCATTTTACTTCGTTCCTCTTGTTTATACTGTTTTAACATTTCTGCTTAGGAGGCAGCTGGCCTGTGTCCTCTCTTTAATGTGTAGTGTGGTCCAAAAAGCAGCCAGAATGTATCTGGAGTGGGATGTGACAGTTGCCTTTCAGTGCCTGAGAGCACACTGGGGAAAGCAAGGACCCTCTGGGCTCTCTGTGCCTTCCTGGTGCTCTGGCACAGGGGAGCAGACCCTGAGTTGCTTGAAAGGGTGAATCCATGGTACCAGGTATGTACAGCCTGTGCAGTGCTTTGTCATGGTTTTATTGCCGACAGAATGAAAACTCTGATGCCCACTGGTGTTATAGAAGTCCAACCCAGAACCCTACTCTACAAGATTCACTTTAAACCATAGCCCTAAGCACCACATAGCATCATAGAATGGTTTAGGTTGGAAGAGACCTCAAAGCTCATCCAGTTCCAACCCCCCTGTGCCATAGGCAGGGACACCTCCCACTAGATCAGGTCGCTCAAGACCTCATCCAGCCTGGCCTTGAACACATCCAGGGAGGGAGCAGCCACAACCTCCCTGAGCAATCTGTTCCAGTGTCTCACCACCCTCACTGTGAAGAACTTCCTCCTAACATCCAGTTTCAATCTCCCCCCCGCCAGTTTGAATCCATTCCCCCTCATCCTGTCATTACAAGACCTTGTGAACAGTCCTTCCCCAGCCTTCCTGTAGGCCCCCTCCAAACCTTAGACACATCCAGAGTTGGTGACTTCAGCACCTTCCTGAGCAGCTCATTGCAGTCCCTGATCACTCTCTTCATGAAAAAAAATTTCCTAATGTCCAATCTGAACCTCCCCAGCCTCAGCTTGAGGCCATTCCCCCTTGTTCTATCTCCAATTCCCTGCTGAGCAGAGCCCAGCAGCAGCCTCTCCACAATGTCCCTTCAGGTAGCTGTGGACAGCAATGAGCTCTCCCCTCAGCCTCCTCTTTTTCACACTAACCATCCCCAGCTCCTCACAAGATTTATTCTCCAGGCCCTGCCCCAGCTTCATTGCCCTCCTCTGGACCCACTCCAGCACCTCCACATCTTCATGATTACTTGAGGGCTAAATTATTTTTTAGTTTTTTTGGCATATTTAAGAAAGTTGCTGCCTTTGGCCCTCTTCAGCAGCAAGTATGATCTAGGTCCATTGCAGTTTGGTCTGCTTTGTAAGCCCTGGGCACATGCCATGGAAATACACTTAATTTGTGGGATCTCTATTGCTACATCATCAACTGAGAAAAAGCAGAAACTAGCTCTAAATGCTTGTCCTGCATTTCCTAGCCTAAACATCCAGACTGTTGTCTTCACTGAGCAGCAACATCTGTTCCTCCGGAGAAAAACAGATGTGTGAAGCATCCTAGCAGTCAGGAAATCTCAGACAAAAAAAAATAAAATAGGTGGAGATGAGTCTTCAGCAGTTCCAGAGGCAGTAAGGAAGCGGGAAGAGAAGCCAGATGCACTCTGTGCTTGCAAACATGAGAGTGTGAAAGAGGAGAAGGGAAGACGTCATGGGAATTGTTTAATTCAGAATGATAAAGAGAAGCCCCAGGAAGAAAAGCACAAAGCTGTGAGGCCTTGCTTATGCTTTTGTTTTCTTTAGTCACATTCCTTATTTGTAGCAGAGTAGAAGACTTAGGGGTTTCCCAGGAATCCTTTTCGTAGTTCTGGATGCTGATTTGTACTGACTCTCAGGGGTTTGCTAGCAAGGGCATGTTGGATTAGCTGAACGGTGGCTGGGTATGATTCTTGGCCGTGTTATAACAATTCATAAGATGAAAGTCTAGCTCCAGGAGATCAAATAGGAGTTTTTTATTTGATATCTAGACTTTGCCCTGGTTTTCCTCCTCCCTTCCTCCCTTCCTCCCTTCCTCCCTTCCTCCCTTCCTCCCTTCCTCCCTTCCTCCCTTCCTCCCTTCCTCCCTTCCTCCCTTCCTCCCTTCCTCCCTTCCTCCCTTCCTCCCTTCCTCCCTTCCTCCCTTCCTCCCNTCCTTCCTCCCTCCCTCCCTCCCTGAGAAGTGTGGCCAGCAGACCCAGAGTGGTGATTCTGCCACTTTTATCTGCTCTGGTCAGACCTTGCCTGGAGTACTGTGTCCAGGTCTGGAACCCTCAACATAGGAAGGGCATGGACCTGGTGGAGCAGGTATACAGGAGTGTCATGAAAACTAGCAGGAGGCTGGAACACCTCTCCTGTGGAGACAGGCTGAAGGAGCTGGGGTTGTTCAGCCTGGAGAAGAGAAGGCTCTGGGGAGACCTTATAGCTGCCTGCTGATACCTGAAGGGGGCTACAAGAAGGCTGCAGAGAGACTATTTACAAAGGTCTGCAGTGATAGGATAGGGGCAGTGGTTTGAAACTAGAGAAGATTGAAACTGAATATCAGGAACAAGTTCTTTACCATGAAAGTGGTGGAACACTGCAACAGGTTGCCCAGAGAGGTAATTGAGGCCTCATCCCTGGAGATATTCAAGGTCAGGCTCAACAAGACTCTGAGCAACCTGATCTAGAGGAGGATGTCCCTGCTGACTGTAGGAGGATTGCACTAAATGACCTTTGGAGATCCCTTCCATCCCAAAGCATTCTGTGCTTGTAACCCTCATGCATTGCACTGTGTGTTTGGGTTTCTCTGAAGGAATTTTAGTCTCAAGACTACAAGCTAAACCAAACCCAGGCAGCAGATGGTTTGTTTCTGGGCATCATGGAGAGGTTAGCAGAAAAGCTTAAAGGAGAACTCAACAGGCATATAGAAAATACCATCCTGGATTGTGTCCAAGCCACACCTAATGCCATACCATGTCTCCAGCAATGATTAGTGTCATAATCTTCAGATAGAAATGGGATTATGTGGCCTTTGCTCCTCTACAGACATTTAAAGGCTTATTCTGAGTTTTAATCATCTGAAATTGGCTTAAATTCTAAAGGCTGTGGTTTAGTGCCTCTTTCAGTGAACTGATTGTAAAGAATTATGATTCTGTATGGATGTTCAGGTTGGAGAAGAGGAGGCTCCCAGGTGACCTCATTGTGGCCTTCCAGGATCTGAAGGGGACTACAAGAAAGCTGGGGAGGGACTTTTAAGGCTATCAGATAGTGACAGGACTAGGGGAAATGGAGCAAAGCTGGAGGTGGGGAGATTGAGTGGATGTGAGGAGGAAGTTGCTCAGAATCAGAGTGATGAGAGCCTGGAATGGGTTGCCCAGGGAGGTGGTTGGGGCCACATTGCTGGAGGTGTTTGCAGCCAGGCTGGCAGAGGCTGTGGGCAGCCTGATCTAGGGTAGGGTGTCCCTGGGCATGGCAGGGGGGTTGGAACTGGATGATGGTTGTGGTCCCTTCCAACCCTGACTGATTCTATGATTCTATGTTTCTGTCACCCACAGAGGTGTGGCAGTGGTGGCCTGGACATTTGGGAGCTTTGCCTTCAAAAACACAAGGGTGCAGTGTGTGAAGCACCATTCAAGAAGTGAGCAGCCACCCAAGTAAATTAGGGCTACTGTAAACAGAACTGATTTTCTGCATTTGACATCATTGCTCAGAAAAGAAATGGGGGCGGGGGGGGGGCGAAGGATTTTTTTATTCTTTTATTCGATTTTAGCTTCTGGTGTGATTTGATTCTCTCTGGAGCGTTTGGCTGCTAACTGTGTGTTGCTGACAAACCTAATTTGTGTCGCTGGAATCGTCACAATGAGTCATTACAATAATTAAAACGGATCGATGAGATGAGTCACCGAGGGAGAGAGAGCTACACCTGCCACCAGCTCCTGTCCCCTGTGTTGTGCAATTGAGTTTCTGATGATGGGCTCAAAAAAATTTGTGGCTTTCACGCTGGAGTGTTTATTAAGAGCTCCTACTGCAGTCTGGGTTGGAATATTTAGCGCTGCTGAATGAGCCTTTGTAATCGAATTAACTGCGTTAGTCACAGTAAATAAGAGGCTGCCACACAGAACCTTCTTGCTTGGAAACAGTCACAGAATTGTCAGGACTGGAAGGCACCTCAAGGATCATCCAGTTCCAACCCCTCTGCTATGGTGAGGGACATGTCCCAGAGCCACATCCAGCCTGGCCTTAAAAACATCAAGGGATGAGGCTTCCACCACTGATGTGGTGGTTTGGCAGTTATTTCCACCCCAACTTTCAAATAACCCGGGCTAGGACTCAGTCGGCTGGAGGTTAAGGAGTGAAGCTTTATATTTACAGCTTTGTAAAATATACAAGCAAATTTTACAATGTATAACAGATATTTACAGATATATACAGTGAAAAAAGGTAATACAGAAACACCACAGCCCTCCCAGAGATTAAAATCCCTAAGAGGGGTTTCTAACCACCCCTACCACCTTCCCCAATCTTATCTCACCAAGTGTTTTATGCAGCAGATAGGCAAATGTAGATTAGCCAGGGGGGAATTAGCAGCAGGAAAGAAGTTAGTGAAATTATTCAGATCTGGCTAGGAAGGGAGCAAGAGCCATGCTGAGCAGCCACAGCCCAACGCAGTCTGACTCGGTGTGACTTATCTATATTTGGGTTACAACTCTTAAACCTTTTTTTTTTTTTTTTTTTTCTCGTTAAAGCTATGAGTGAAGTAGCACCATCAGTGTTTGCCTTTCTCAGCCTGTAGTCTAATTTCTCATTCAAATCCTCCAGTTAGTTCAAACCAGCACATCTGGGCAACCCCTTCCAGGCTCTCTCGCCTCTCAAGAAGTGTCCTTTTGAAAACGTTTTCCTAAGCATATGCTTGGGCAGAAATTGTGGTGGTCATGCCTTCAAAAGCAGTCTGCTTGATAGAGGTCAAGTCTGAGTTTAATTCTACCTTCATTCTCATACTGGTACATTTTTAACTTAGGTTAATTAAAACAGTTTGATTTTTAGGGAAAAAACAATGACATTTTGTAATGCCATATACTGCATATACTTATATTATACAAAGGAAGCATTTGAGCTTATTAAGGAGGGGGATCACACGTTATGGGTATCAGCATAGGGCATGTCATGCCTGTTTCTCACTGACTTAGTTGGTACCTTTGTTATTTAAAGAGAGAGAAAAAAAAAACAAACTAAAGAAATAACATCCTTATTTATTATTTATTAGGTATTAGTTGCCAAATGGTGAAGTTTGAGGAGTGTTTCAAAACTTCCAGTGGCTGAAGTTACTTCACTCGTTTTGAGGAGAAATTCTGTGAGTGTGTTCTTGCTTGTTTTCAATCACTGTAAGATGAAATAATTCAAGCCTGAAGCTGCCAGGCTTGGTACCTAAATACTGACTTGGATTATTTTCCTCATTCCAGATTGTTTGACCATTTTGCTCGAATGCAGCTGAAAGTAACTTTGTTTTCTTCACCTTTACAAAACCACCCATGAAAACTTTGGCCCTGTGTATTTTTATTAGAATTTGGGCAAGTTAGGCTAAAAGAGAAAACTAACCTTGTTCTGAACATTCTTTTTGTTATCTTAGTAGTTCCTTCCTGCATTTTCTTAGCACTGTGTGATATAAAAAATTTTGAGAGGAAATGTTTTGTTGGGTTTTTTTTTTTTCCTAGCTGCTAACTGATTAAGAAAAAGTTCACCATTTTTAGGAAGTACTACTAATAACAGATCCATAATTGAACAGCAGGTTAATAATTAAGTATAGATCCATTGAGACTGGATATTTCTATATAAGTGTATTAATCTTGCTAAAATGTGATAATGTCATTGGCATATATATTTTTTTCTTTTTATTTCTGGACTAATGTTTCAGGTCAACCTGCAATAAGCAACAAGCTGAATCACAGAATCATGCAGGTTGGCAAAGCCCCTCAGGATCACCAAATCCAACCTAGAACCCTACTCTACAAGATTCACCTTAAACCATAGCCCCGAGCACCACATCCAAACCACCCTTAAGCACATCCAGCATTGATGACTCCAGAACCTCCCTGGGCAGCTCATTGCAGTCCCTCAACCACTCTCTCCATTAAAAACTTTTCCCTAATGTCCAATCTAAACCTCCCTAGTCTCATCTTGAGGCCATTCCCCCTTGTTCTGTCTCCAGAAGAATCCAGAGCCCAGCAGCAGCCTCTCCACAATGTCCCTTCAGGTTTCTGTAGACAGCAATGAGGTCTCCCCTCAGCCTCCTTGTCCTCAAACTAAACATCCCCAAGATGAAGATGCCAGCTGTAAACAGCTACCAAAGGGTTAAGGAACATGTAAAAGCTAAGTGCTGCCTCCCAGCAGGGCTTAGGGAGATGGTGGCCCCCACTTGTTTCATCACTTGGTCTCAGGAAAAGGAAGCAGCAGCCTGCTGGATCGATAGATTCTTTGTAAAGAGTTTGGGCTGTTGGGAAAGCAGTGTGAGATGATGGAGGAGGAAAGTCACACCTCTCCTCTGCCTGCCCAGTGCTTTTTCTCCAGTAGGCTTAAGAAGTTCACTGAGGGATTAAAGGATTTGAGCCTTTCCTACAGGTAGGTTATCAAGTAGAAATTTATGCCCTGCAACAAAATGCCTTTTCTAGACAGATTACACAAATTCGTTCCGTGAGTCTACTTCATGATCTGTCAGATCTCAGAGAGGTACCAATCAGAACTGCCTTTTCTTCTGTGATAAGCTTCTGTTTTAAAAGTGATTCACAAGTCCCAGACAGAAAATCAGAGCAAAAGAGCTGTGAAATTTATTGTTGTGGTCATATCACCTTCCTCTGTGGAACTGTGAATATTTAATAAGTAAAAGAGAGGAAATCCATCTTCTGTGGGTAGTACATCATCTGCACAGCGACGTTTCACTTTGGCTTGCGTCAACAGGGAGATGCCATTTCTGTGGGGAAAACACTCAAGCCCTTTCCTCTTATCACAGAATCACAGAAACATTCAGGTTGGAAAAGGCCCTCAGGATCACCGAGTCCAACAGATAACCCTGCTCTGCAAGGTTCACCCTAAAGCATAGCCCCAAACAGCACATCCAAATGAGTTTACACACATCTAGGGTTGGTGACTCCACCACTTCCCTGGGCAGCTCGTTCCAATGCCTGACCACTCTTGCTGGAGAGTTTTTTTCCTGATATCTAGTCTAATATATATATTATATATGTGTGTGTGTATATATATATATGTGTGTGTGTATACATGTATGTGTATGTATATATATGTGTGTGTATGTATGCATGTGTGTATACGTCTGTGTGTAAATGTGTATACATATGGGTGTATACATATGTGTAAATGTATACATATGGGTGTATACATGTGTGTAAATGTGTATACATGTGTGTGTGTATACATTTGTAAATGTGTATATATGTGTGTGTGTAGATGTATATATGTGTGTGTAAATGTATGTGTGTGTAAATGTGTGTTGTATGTATATGTGTGTGTGTTGTACATATGTAGGTATATGTGTGTATATGTGCGTTGTATATATGTATGCGTGTGTATGTGTGTTGTATATATGTATGTGTGTGTATGTCTGTTATATATATGTATGTATGTATATATATGTATGCATATGTCTGTGTATGTATATATGTGTGTATGTGTGCATATACAACACACATATATGTGTGTTGTATATATGTGTGTGTACATGTGTATATGTATATATATGTGTGTATGTGTGTGTTGTATCTATGTATGTGTGTGTATGTCTGTTGTATATATGTATGTATGTGTATATATGTATGCATATGTGTGTGTATGTATATATGTCTGTATGTGTATGTATGTGTATGTATGTGTGCATGTGTGCATATACAACACACATATATGTGTGTTGTATATATGTGTGTGTACAGGTGTGTATGTATATATATGTGTGTATGTGTGTGTTGTATATATGTATGTATGTGTGTATATATGTGTGTGTGTATCTGTATATATACTTGAGTGTGTGTCTATGTCTAATACCTAGCGGCGTGTGTCTCATCCGGAGCTTTCTAGAGTGAGCACTATGCTCTCAGTCTGGTTTTGTGGTGTTTTGGGTTCTTTTTCTCAGCACACAGAAGTATGGAGGTTTGGTCACTAAAGGCTCCTTTTTTGATCCCTGGTTGTTACCCAAGGTACTGCTTGTGAATGGACATGTAGGGCCATGAAGATGCTCAGAGGGCTGGAGCACCTCTGCTATGAGGACAGGATGAGAGAGTTTGGGCTGTTCAGCCTGGAGAAGAGAAGGCTTCCAGGAAACCTTACAGTAGCCTTTCAGTATCTGAAGGGAGCCTACAGGAGGGCTGGGGAGGGACTGTTGACAAGGTCTTGTAGTGACAGGATGAGGAGTAATGGATTTAAACTGGCAGAGGGGAGATTGAAACTGGATGTTAGGAAGAAGTTGTTTGCACTGAGGGTGGTGAGACACTGGCACAGGTTTCCCAGGGAGGTTGTGGCTGCTCCCTCCCTGGAGGTGTTCAAGGCCAGGCTGGATGAGGTCTTGAGCAACCTGTTCTAGTGGGAGGTGTCCCTGCCTATGGCACAGGGGGGTTGGAACTGGATGATCTTTGAGGTCTCTTCCAACCTAAACCATTCTATGATTCTTCTCTATGATTCTGTGTACTGAAAGAGTTGTGCTTGGGTTTGACATTTAACAGCTCCAACAGAAGACAGAAAAAGGAAGGGGATTTTTAAGACATGTAGTTTTCAGATGAAGGCATTCCCTGTGCCTCTTAGCCAGATTTGCTAAACTAAGGCAAAGCAACACTAAATAGAGCCCCAGACCTGTGAAAATGATGGTATTTCTAGAGTGAAAATACCTTCCCCCCCACCCCCCCACACTGCTGGTGTCAGAATCTGTGAAGTAAGTACA
>VWZI01008213.1:466750-479809 GCA_013396835.1 Psilopogon haemacephalus
GGTGTCAGAATATGTGAAGTAAGTACATCCTGCAAGAAATGAAGCCTGCAGCTGAATTCTCTGCCTTGCTTTATTGTTGCTTTCAAGTTAAATAACACAAGATGAAAATCAAGAGTAGCTTTTCCTCCTGTTCCTTTCTCAGTCTGAATGTTTCAAAAGTCTTAAGAGAAATTCTCTGAGGGCTCTAATAGGCAATTTCAGTAATGTAGCAATGTTAGAGATTCTTGGTTTTTGGTTTTGTTGTTTTTTTTTTGGTTTTGGTTTTTTTTTTTGTGTTAGGTAGACCATGATTTAAGAGACAGCTCTTTATTTTTTTGTTTGCCTCAGTCTTCTATTAAGGAGTTTCTGCCTTCCTGGAAAAAATGCTTTTTTCTATCATTGATCGATGCCTCCAGTGAATCACCGTTTAAAACCTGGTTCAAGGGTTAGGTAATTCTTAGTGATGTGATTTGATATTTCCAGACAGCAACTTTTGCCTTTAAATTTTACAATAACAACATATTCCAGGAGACGATGCAGGCTTTGCTGTTATGCCAGCTGTAACCAGAGACAAGCCTGGAGTAATGGTCAGGACAATTCTCTTGCACAATCCAGAAATACCATGGCAGAAAGCTTCTCCTAGGCTCTGCCTATGCCAATGGGCCTCAGAAAACAAATCACCAGCACAGTCACTCATCTTCCCCAGGGAGGGCTGTCACTTGAGAGGAGGGAAGCTTTGAGAACAGCCTTCAACTATGTCAAAGGTAAGCATGCAAGAAGCACACTCACAGTTTTAAGTAGGCCTAGGAATAATAGGTTTAAGTTATCCTAGGTGACAGTAATTTATACGGGGAGTAAACTTCTTTATATTATTGAAGTACTTCACTTATAGAGATGGGGGAGTCATAGAATCATAGAATCCACCAGGTTGGAAGAAACCTCCAAGATCATCCAGTCCAACCTAGCACCCAGCCCTAGCCAATGGCACTAAGTGCTCCATCCAGGCTTTTCTTGAATACCTCTAGGGATGGGGCCTCCACCACCTCCCTGGGCAGCCCATTCCAATGTCAATCACTCTCTCTGTGAGAAACTTCTTCCTAACATCCAGCCTATACCTCCCCTGGCACAGCTTGAGACTGTGTCCCCTTGTTCTACTGCTGGTTGCCCCCACCTGGCTACAACCTCCCTTCAGGTAGTTGTAGAGAGCCACAGCCCCCTTTAGAAAGGTGTCAAAAGAAGTGGTTCAGAGGGAGCAAGAGGGTTGTGAAGGTTATTTTCCCATAATCTCCTTCCAGAAATGAGGATTATCTGGCCTGGCCATCTTCTTGATTGCCTGGAGCTGAAAAGGAAGTGGATCAGGGATGTTGTGTCTGAAAGGGAGTGCACATCTTGCCTACTAGGGTACTACTTTTTCTCCCCACATCCTATTTAGGACATTTGGCTTCCCAAGTGAATGCTGGTATGTGAGCCATGTAAACCATTTTCTTTTGCCATCATTTTGCATATCTCTATGGTCTGTGCCTGTACCACTATGCTTTTGATCACCTTTTGTCTCTCTGCAGTGGTTCATGCTCCTAATAACTTGTCTAACTCTGACTGCAGTAACTTCACTGTTTAGAGCTGGTGATCAGTTTTGCTCAGCCAAGAATCTTACCTTGGCACTTTACACTTTAGTGCATTTACCCTTTGTAAACTTAGCAGGTTAGAACTGTATGCAGTGTTTTAGTAGAAACTACTCTGAGTTTGTAGCCCTTACTCACATGCCTGAGAGCCTGTTTACTCTTCTAAATGGTATGGTTATGACAACAGATTGCTTGGCAACTGGGCTCCACAAATAGCCTTGGTTTACTATTATTTGTTATGGCTGGATTGATTCTGATCTATTTTTCCCCAATCCAAGGACTCACTGATGCCAGAGGAGGTGAAAGGATGGTGATGTTCTGGTGAAAAACACAACGATAGTATCAGTAACTGCAGGATTTCCAGAAGGATCTACCTGAAAGAGTTGGGGCTGTGCAGTCTGGAGAAGAGGAGACTCCCAGGTGACCTTATTGTGGCCTTCCAGTATCTGAAAGGGACTACAAAAAAAGCTGAGGAGGGACTTTTTAGGCTATCAGGTAGTGACAAGAGTACTGCGTCCAGTTCTGGAGCCCCTGGGACAAGAGGGATGTGGACATGCTGGAGCATGTCCAGAGAAGGGACATGAGGATGCTCAGAGGGCTGCAGCACCTCTGCTATGGGGACAGACAAAGAGTTGGGGCTGTGCAGGCTGCAGAAGAGGAGGCTCCCAGGTGACCCTCTTGTGGCCTTCCAGGATCTGAAGGGGACTACAAAAAAGCTGGGGAGGGACATTTTAGGTGACCAGATAGCAATAGGACTAGGGGGAATGGAGCAAAGCTGGAGGTGGGGAGATTCAGACTGGATGTGAGGAGGAAGTTGTTGAGCATGAGAGTGGTGAGAGCCTGGAATGGGTTGCCCAAGGAGGTGTTTGGGGCCAGATCCCTGGAGATGTTTGCAGCCAGGCTGGCAGAGGCTGTGGGCAGCCTGATCTAGGGTAGGGTGTCCCTGGGCATGGCAGGGGAGTTGGAACTGGATGATCCTTGTGGTCCCTTCCAACTCTGACTGATTCTACGATTCTGTGATTCTAAATACCTACCCATCTCCTGACACCTGACTTCAGTTTCGCAGCTTTTACCGCTGCAGGAAACTGAGTGCTCACTGCCATCTATTGGTAACAAAGAAGCTAACATGAGTGTCCCACGAAGATAACCCGTTAGAAATTACATAATATACTTCAAACCGAGCATGCCACGTTCTTACAGGTGATGCTACATCTTCTCAAGCTACTGAGTGTCATTTTGCTGTTGTTTTGTTTCTTATTGACAGAATTGCACCACACAGTTCTGGAGCCCCCAACACAAGAAGGACATGATGCTGTTGGAGCCAGTCCAGAGGAGGCCACCAAGATGCTCAGAGGGCTGCAGCAGCTCTGCTATGAGGACAGGCTGAGAGAGTTTGGGCACTGCAGCCTGGAGAATAGAAGGCTTCCAGGAGACCTTCTAGTAGTAGCCTTCCAGTATCTGAAGGTGCCTACATGAGGGCTGGGAAGGGACTGTTGACAAGGTCTTGTAATGACAGGATGAGGAGGAATGGGTTTAAACTGGCGGAAGGGAGATTGAAACTGGATGTTAGGAGAAAGTTGTGGGTGGTGAGACACTGGCACAGGTTGCCCAGGGAGGTTGTGGCTGGTTCCTCCCTGGAGGTGTTCAAGGCCAGGTTGGATGAGGCCTTGTCTAGTGGGAGGTGTCCTTGCCTGAGGCACAGTGGGGTTGGAACTGGCTGAGCTTTGAGGTCCCTTCCAACCTAAACCATTCTGTGATACATGAGGTGTGCTTTCCTCACTCCAGCTTTCACAGAATCACAGAATGTCAGGGGCTGGAAGGGACCTCCAAAGGTCATGCAGTCCAACCCTTCTGCAGAGCAGGAGCACCTGGAACACATCCAGGTGGGTTTTGAGTATCTTCAGAGAGGGAGACCCCACAGCCCCCTGGGCAGCCTGTTCCAGTGTTCTGTCAAACTCACAGAGGGAAAAGATTCCTCCTCATGTTTACATGAAGCTTCCTATGCCTCAGCTTCCACCCATTGCCCCTTGTCCTGTCCTTGGGCATCACTCTGCAGAGCCTGGCTCCAGCCTCCTGGAATGGGTTGCCCAGGGAGGTGTTGGGGCCACATCCCTGGAGGTGTTTGCAGCCAGGCTGGCAGAGGCTGTGGGCAGCCTGATCTAGGGTAGGGTGTCCCTGGGCATGACAGGGGGGGTTGGAACTAGGTGATCCTTGTGGTCCCTTCCAACCCTGACTGATTCTATGATTCTAACCCTGGGGACAAGAGTCATCCCAGAGATGGGGTGAGGGCCACCTGTTAGAGCTACAGGCTGGGCAACGCTTGTGCATCCACAGCAGCAAAATGAATGCAGGAGATGATTTCACCTTTGCAGTTTAGCAAAGGAAGAGACCTTGGCATCATTTTGCAACTGGCCTCAACAGTCCCCAGGAACTGCTACTCCCTTGCATCAGGAAACTGCTTGTCACAGAGCAAGAGCTGCGCCCCGTGGAAGCTCAAGGTGAGCAAGGCTTCCTGACAAGCTTTATGAATGCTTGCTTGAATTTTGTAAGAGGGTATTTTCATAAAGTTGTCATCCTTTTATCTCAGGAGGCTTGCTGCTTAAATGACTGTTAACAAAGTCAGGAGTGGGAGGCAAGAGCAGAGCCCTGCCAGTATTAAGAAGATCAAAGCCCTGCTGGCGTCGATAGCTGTATTTATGTTGCAGGTTTACTCTGTTAAATTATTTAGGTACTTTAAGAGGTGAAACGCTGCAGTAGCTGTACAAGAAATTCTGTATCACTAACTTTCATTCTAAATTCTTCCTTTTTTGAAATTTTCTTTTCCCTAGGAGGGTGTCTTCAAATTGCCACTGGCTAGTGAATAAGACTTGAGACATGTTTTCTTTGAAAGAAAACAAAATGTTGTGTTTTTCTGTATTTCTCTGACCTTGTTTAAGGCTTGAGGGAAGAAGTAGTTTCCACATGCAAGAGAACCACATCTGGACATGAAGAGGCTTCCTGCTTCTTTTATATTTCACTTCTTTCCTGTTATAATGCCCCCTTGACATACAGCTCAAGAGACACATGTACATAGTACCTTTTCAAACATATCTATAGGCACACATACACACACACATGCAAACATTCCCTCCTGGATCAGGATGAGAAGTCAGAAACTTGGCACTTCAGTGGGAATGAGATCCTTCTAATATCTCTCTCGATCTGCCAGCTGCCAGACTCCTTTGCTTCCCACCTCTGTCGTTGCTTTCCTGGACACTCAGCTGCCCAGATGCTCTGCTGGCTCATTGAATCAGAGAATCAGTCAGGGTTGGAAGGGACCACAAAAATCATCTAGTTCCAACCCCCCTGCCGTGCCCAGGGACACCCTACCCTAGATCATGCTGGCCAGAGCCTCATCCAGCCTGGCCTTAAACACCTCCAGGGATGGGGCCTCAATGTTCATTGGCTGTCCAAGGAGCCAACTGCTCCCACAGGGAAGTGGAGGACCCCTGGGAGCTGGCAATATGCCCACCCTGCTGCCAGCCACTGGCTAGTGCCCTGTCAAGGCAGGCTGGTTGTGTTGCTTCTGTGGAATTTTCTGATGGTCTCCTGCAGGATCCATTTGTCCTGTTTAAGCATCACTCTCTGGTGGAGCAGTATTCCTTTAGGAACAAAAACTAAGGAGCTTCAGTGTGTCTGTGGCATGTAGAAATGGTCTTCTCCTATGTGTCCTGTGGCTATGACTGCTCTCAGTGCCCATCACACTTTGACCGTGCGGGATCAGGACAATCCTGAGAGACGAGGAGAACCACAGAGGTACTGGATGCTGGCACTCAGGTATTACAGAAAAGGAGCAAGCAGGACATTTCAGAAGGACAGGAACCATCTAAGGGAATGGGAGGAATTTGGGGGGGATTCCTGACAAGCCAATGACTTTAGCTTTCAGAGATTAGAAAGCTATGAATGTGTCATGCTGCAGAAATGCTTAGAGTCAGTTTATAAAAGCTCAGGATTGTTGCACAAGTAGATAATAGCAGAAGAACATCATCCATGCTTATGCAAAGCCAAGTTCATCGCCGTTCACTTACCTCAGCAACAACCCAAATGCCCATACAATGCCTATGCCAGAGAAAATGTTTTGTTTGGGGATTATTTTGTTGGTTTGTTTTTTTTTCTCAGTGGTAAGTAGCATAAAACCCAAGGGAAGTAGCAAACAAATCTATTTAAGACAATTCACATTTGAGAAGAGGGTATGAAAGGTACTTGGCTCAGCTGTATGTGTTACAGGTATGTATTTGGTGACACTTTATTGATGGCCTTTCTCCATACATCAGTGTATTTTAAGCAGCATTTGTCCCATGAATGTGGGGTTTGTTTGGTTTTTTTTGGTTGCTGGGTTGGTTTTTGGGCTTTTTGGGGGTTATTTTTACTTTTCTTTTCTGCTGTTCAGCTCCAGATAAACTCTTCCTGCAGAAAGAACCCTGGATTTTCTAAGAAAGTAGGGCGAACATAATATTTACACCACTACCTTATATACCATAGCTGCTTCTCCTCTATTTAGCAAATATATATCTTGACTTTTTTTTAAGTAGCAAACAAATCTATTTAAGACAATTCACATTTGAGAAGAGGGTATGAAAGGTACTTGGCTCAGCTGTATGTGTTGCAGGTATGTATTTGGTGACACTTTATTGATGGCCTTTCTCCATACATCAGTGTATTTTAAGCAGCATTTGTCCCATGAATATGGGGTTGGTTTTTTTTTTGGTTGATGGGTTGGTTTTTGGGTTTTGTAGGGGTTTGGGGCAGGGGGTGTGTGTGTTATTTTACTTCTCTTTTTGCTGTTCAGCTCCAAATAAACTCCTCCTGAAGAAAGAACCCTAAATTTTCTAAGAAAGTGGGGTGAACATAATATTTAGACCACTACCTTATATACCATAGCTGCTTCCCCACTATATAGCAAATATATATTTTGACTTTTCTAATTTCCTACCCCAACTCACTGTGCTTCTCTTCTTCTCTGCCTAAGCTGTCCCAGCTCCTTTATTTCTTCTTCATTTCACATAGTAGAAAATGTCTGGAGTACAACTTCCTTCCTTCCTTCAGCCTATTCAGGATTTTTTTCTGCCTTTTCCATTTAGTTCTCCTTGCCCTTCTGATTTCACTCTAACAAAATTCTTCCTTCCTTTTAACATTCAACTTTTTGATTTCTTCTTAATCACCTCCTCCTACTCTGCATTGACTCAGACTTTCTTTTCCTCCTCTCTTAACCCTTCCGTGCCTTGCGTCTTGCCTCTTTCTTCCTTCCTGCACCAACAGTCTTTTCAACATTTTTTTCCCCTACCTCCTCCACTTACCTTTCCAACTAAAATTTTCACTTTGACTCATTTTGTGTTATTACTGTTAATAGTGATAGTAGAGAAGGAGCTTTCCACAGAGAGCAAAAACGATCTCTGCAGTGAACGTGGTGGTACAGGAAGAGATTGAGATGAAGGTGAGGTGAATAAGGACTGAAAAAAGGCAAAGGGACCTAATGGGGCAATGAAGTCCTCCTTGTTCAGTTCTCCATCATTTGGTTGTTTAAGTAATCTTCTGCTGGAGGAAAATTGAGCTGAGGATTAAAGTACCTGTGAAGCTCACTTCAGATAGGTAGCTGCTTTAGATAACTGAGTGGGAGTGCTTTGACTGTGTCACTGGAGCCATTTGTCAGAGACATCTATAATCTTTCTTTTCCAGCATTGCAGTGTTTATTCTCTTGCCCCGCAGAGCTGACACCCTCTCCTAGAGAAGAAAAAGAGCAGGTTGGTCTTGCTTTGTTTTGTTTTTAATCTGAATGACTCCCCAAATATTTAGTAGGGGCTTACATCCAAGTAAGTTAAACCTGCTCAGCTCAGATTTAGTAAAGGCCCATATGTTGCAGGCTGACAGTGTGTGAGGCTGTCCCCACTCTCGGTTTTCCTCCTCAAACAGCCTAAGGATCTCTGTCTGGGCCAAGCAGATCTTCTTATCTTAGACCCACTAGCATAACTAACACATTTTTTTTTCCATGGTGTTTCATAAACTCTCAAAAGCTTCACGTCTGATAGCTGATATCTATTATTTTTTATTTAGAAGGGGAGGGAAGAAAGAAATGCAGCCATGGTCTAGCCTTCAGCTGAGTTTTGCACGTCTTGGTTCTGCCCAGCAGGTATTAGCACAGCTGCTTCAGGAGCCTTGTGCAGTTTGCTCAGCAGCATATCCAAATTGCTGCAATGATAATGAAATGAGAGTTGTGGAGGAGGGAAAACAGGAGATGAGACAGGAGAGGTGGAGAAGTAGCAAATGCAGTACTGGGGCCACCTCTCACTAAATCAACTCTTTCTTCACCTTCCGGGAAGGAGAGCAGAAGAGCAGAGCATCCCTCATACAGAATTTAGTTCCTTTACACACTAATGAATGGTTCCCTCTGCTTTTGGCTTTTATGTTTAGAGAAATATGAAAATATCTGGTTTTACACATCTGTCAGCATGGTTGAAATGGCAATGGTCACTGCACTCAAATTGCTCTTGGGATGGGCAGAGGACATCACAATCCCATCTGCAGCCACATACCCGTGAACATGGTAAGTAAGTGTTGCTTCTGGAATATGTAGTCCTGCCTCTCTCTTGCTGAACAGCTCTTCATTGACATCTCCACTAGATGATCTCCAGAGGTCCTTTCCAACCCTTACAATTCTGTCACCTCCATGGCATCTGCATCTTCATATTTACAAGAGGAGTCATGACCTGTAAGTGGGCTGCTTGGGCAAAGTAGCTGATAGGAAGAGATTTCAGTTTGAATCAGTATTTTAACCCAGTTCAGCAAGCAACCACCTAAACTCCTGTGCCAGCCTAACAGAGGTGGCAGCTCAAGGGCAGAAATTTGGTGGCCAGAGGCATGCAGTCTGTGATGTTGATCTTTTTGGCAGCCATTCCAAATTACATTGGTTTAAATTGTGTATGAAGCTACAGACAAATGGTGTAATTGGGTGAGAATTCACTGCCTCAGGAAAGCAGATTTTTAACAAGGTGTAATAAATGCTCATGTTACTTTCCAGCTATGAAGAATGGAGTTGTGTTAAGAAGGAAAACTGTGCAGTAGGTAAATCACTGCAGGTGGACATAGTAGGCTGTCCTCTCTGTCAGTCACAGGATCACACACACAACACTAGAGGATGGAAGGGATCTCCAGAGATCATCAACTCCAACCCCCCTGCCAAGGCAGCATCCCCTAGGGTAGCTCACACAGGAATGCATCCAGGCCAGCCTGGAAAGTCTCCAGAGAAGGAGACTCCACAACCTCTCTGGGCAGCCCACTCCAGGGCTCTGCCACCCTCATTGCAAAGAAGTTTCTCCTTATGTTGAGCTGAAACCTTCTCTGTTCCAGTTTGTAGCTGTTGCTCCTTGGCTTATTGCTGCTGACCACCAAAAAGAGATTGGCCCCAGCCACTTGACACCACCCCTCAGATATTTGAACACATTGATCAGGTCTCCTCTCTGTCTTCTCTTCTCCAGACTGAACAGACCCAGGGCTCTCAGCCTCTCTTTGCAGGGGAGATGCTCAAGTCCTCCAATCATCCTCATGGCTCTGCTGCACTCTTTTCAGCAGGTCCCTGTCTCTCCTGAACTGGGGAGTCCAAAACTGGACACAGTCCTTCAGGTCAGACATAACTGCCATGGGCATTCTGGTGAAAGACAAACAAAACACCAACCTCCAAAGAGCCATTTGTCATCCAACAAGCACTCACAATGAAACCAAACATCTAATGTTCCCCAGTGCCTTGGAATGTTGCCTCAGACAGGACAAGCCTCCCTTACCTTGGTGCCATGGAATCGGTATGTAGGAATCAGGTGCCCTGGCTGCTTGCCAGCACCTGCATTTTGCTGTCTGCCAGAGCAGGCTCAGGAGATTCTCTGAGCCTGGGAAGGGGCTGCAGGGACCATGTCTGGCAGTGCTGCTTCCAAGCATCTTCAGGGCTGTCTCAGCAATTGCTGGAGCAGTGTCATGGTGTCTTGTAGTAATCCTTACCAGTGATTGGGAAGGGTTGATATATTTTTGGTTTGTCTTGGTTTTCTACTCCATTTGGCCCTTTCTGCACCAGAGGAGTTCACTGTTTATTGCAGGATGCCTAGCTGGAATAGAGATGATGATGATGATGATGATGTGAAGTGGGCTAAGGAACTGGTTGTATTGAGAAGCCCCTTCAGTGGAGCACAGAAAGGGATCAGGTAGAACCTCTTAGGTACAGTTTAGCTCCCATGAGGTCACACTGCAAGGGTGTATGGCAAAAGATGCAATAGTTCAGAGCAAGGAATGTACAACCTCAGCACAACTTTCAGCCTTAATATTAGTTTCAACTAAACTGAAAATAATCTCCGACAACAATACAGCATCTAATTAACACAGCTTGATTCTCTCAATCTTTATTCCCTTAAAAATTTCCAAGTCACTTGTAAAAAAAACTCTACAGAAAAAAAAAAATCACCACTAACAATAAAACCCCCCCACCATTATTAACATGAAGTGTAACAAGTATAGGAATATAAGAAATTAAAAAAGATTTATAGAAATGAAACATTAAAACATATAATAGAAACACACATACTGTGTCCTGGGCTGCAGCAAGAGCAGCTGTGGCCAGCAGGGCAAGGGAGGAGATCCTGCCCCTTTGCTCTGCTCTCCTCAGACCCCACCTGCAGCACTGTCTGCAGTTCTGGAGCCCCCAGCACAAGAAGGACATGGAACTGTTGGAGCAGATCCAGAGGAGGCCACAAAGATGATCAGAGAGCTGGAGAGCCTCTGCTATGAGGACAGGCTGAGAGAGTTGGAGCTCTGCAGCCTGGAGAAGAGAAGGCTTCCAGGAGACCTTGGAGTGGCCTTCCAGTATCTGAAGGGGGCTACAGGAGGGCTGGGGAGGGACTATTGACAAGGTCTTGCAATGACAGGATGAGGAGGAATGGGTTTGAACTGGCAGAGGGGAGATTTAAACGGGATGTTAGGAGGCAGTTCTTTGCAGTGAGGGTGGTGAGACACTGGCACAGATTGCCCAGGGAGGTTTGTCTGCTCCCTCCCTGGAGGTGTTCAAGGCCAGGTAGGATGAGTCCTTGAGTGACCTGTTCTGGTGGGAGGTGTCCCTGCCTATGGTACAGGGTGGGTTGGAACTGGATGATCTTTGAAGTCCCTTCCAACCTAAGCCATTCTATGATTCTGTGATATGTGGCACGCTGATTCTCACATCTGTTTTAATAACATAGCTTTGCTTCTTTAATTGTTGGCCAGTTCTTTAGTATGTCCTGTGCCTTAAAAGCTGCTTGCGAATGTTCTGTAGATGCAGAGAAATAAAGGACTGCAAAAAGTATGTAGGAGATCATCTGATGATGTCCTCTGCACTGAGGATTCGGTATACTTATATCAGCCTCAACAGACAGACGTATGTATATGTGTATATATATATATATATATTTATAGCTATTCCAAACCTCTGATTTTAAGAGAATAGTGTGATCTGAAAACCAGCTGGAATCCTCTATTGTCAGAAATTACAGCATCCAGCTATAAATTACTGCCTTGGCTAACACATTCGTATTTCTGAGGTAACTTTTTGCTTCCTCACCTTTCCTTTAGTGACAACCTTGCATTAAATCCCAGCTCAACAAAGTTAACAGGAAAATTCCCATGGACTTCAGTGGAACCAGGGTTTTTTTCTGCTTTCTTTCTTGATTTAGCTGAGTGGCCATGGGAATCTTTGGCTGACAGATTTATTTAGAAACAATGAGACACCTCAATGTTAAATCTTGCTCTAGCCTGTCTTTTTTTTTCATGTGTGTGCTTTGGGGATGCATTTAGATAATTTTTATATTTCAGTCTAAATCCCCAGGCAAAATGTCAGGACTCAACCAACGTTTGCCAATTGTTCATTTAATGGATTTGGGTTGAAGTGTGGAGCTTAATGGGAAAAAGTTTGGTTTCTCACTGAGCCCTGATGACATAGGTAGGGTTGGGCAATGAAAAGCAGTAGATCATGTCTCCCAGTCCCTGTCAGCCCTGTGATACTTTGATTTAACTAGTTTGCTTTTAGCTGCAATCAGACATAGATTGTGGCTAAGACAGATCAGAAAGTAAAAGGAACATGCCAGGGGGACAAAAAAAAAAAAGATGTGATGCACTTGTTTAAATCCATTGCCTGAAAGAAGCAAATAACCAGACTTATTTAGGCTCACTACCAACAGGTTTTCCATTCCTAAAGAACATCCTGAGCAAAACCTTCAAATGCTCCTTTGATGTAAATCTCATGCTGAGGTTCTTTCTCCATGTAATGATGAGGAGGTGCATTAGAGCTATTAACAAAAGGGCCAATGTTACTGTGACCTGAGAAGGAGATTTCAAGCTGCCAAAATTGCCTGGGATTAGTTGAGTACTCATCCTCATCTGCTGGCTCTCTGCTCACCATTCTTTCAAGTGATCTCTGAAGAAACCAAACACGAAAACCACTGAAAAGGAGACAAGACTTTGGGCAGTCCTAGAAAACAAATCTTTTGTTTTGTTTTAAAATAAGTCTTTAAGGCTTTGGGGCATAGAAAGCATCTGGAAAAGCTACTTAAAACCTGTGATTTGGATGTGTTGTGGCTCTAATTGGCTCTTTTCATTTTAAGGCTGATAGATCTGCTGCTGAAGGTGCTTTGCAGGGATGCCCACTCCCTTGTTTAAGGCCAGGCTGGATGAGGCTGTGGCCAGCATGATCTAGGGTAGGGTGTCCCTGGGCATGGCAGGGGGTTTGGAACTGGATGATCCTTGTGGTCCCTTCCAACCCTGACTGATTCTATGATTGTTTCCTTGAGTTATTGTTTACTCTTTTAAAATCACACAAGGAATTGTTTGGTTTTTTTTTTTCCCTTTTGTTTTGGTGTTTTGTTTTTTTAAATTTAAACAAATAATTTTTAAAAACAAACAAACAAAAAAACAAGTCCTGTTAAATGAAACACACAGCCTGTCAGTCTGTTTGAATTTAAAACATTAATTAAAAACAGTTTCTCCTCCTCTGAATGAGTGTGATGGCAATCCAAGGAAAAAAGGATGCAGCAAATCTCAAGAAGGGATGCGAGTGACAGTGAAGACAAAGGTAAAACTGGGTGGCTCACTGGGCCTAGTTGGGCTCCAACAGGGAGCTTTACGACCTTAAATCCTCATCAGAACCAAATTTAGTGGTTTAAGTAGATATAATAGTATTTGTATCTTAGAAACCGACTTAATGTGGGTGACACATTTGACAGTCTTCGCACAAACTTTCCCAAACGAGCAGCTCCAGGATGTTGTCTCTCAAGACTGCAGATCTGTGGAAGCAGTTTGCAGATATCTTAGTTCTTTTTTTTTTCTGGGGGGGGGGGGGGGTGTGGGATTTTTTTTTTCCCTTTTGGAATTTTGTTTTTTTTTTTTTTTTTTTTTTTTTTCTGTTTTTTTTTTT
>VWZI01008213.1:482754-504474 GCA_013396835.1 Psilopogon haemacephalus
GACCCCCGCACCATCGCCGCTGCACCCCGGCCGCCCCCAGCCGGCGCCGCCGCTGCCCCGCCGCCGCCCCGGCTCTTCGCCTCTGCCCGCCACGGAGGTAAGAGGCACCGCGCTCGGAGTCCGGGGATGCAGCCCCCGGGGGTGTTCCGTTTCTGACGGATCTTAGGCAGGGGCAGTCCGCTGCGGGCGGGAGGGAGCGAGCGAGAAACAAGATGCGACGCGGGTCTCGGGGAGGTTCAGCCTTTGCTGAGGTCGAGCCCCGCTGAGGACAGCTCATTTCTGCCCCGTCCGCGGTGGGATTTAAGCTATGGGAAGTACCTGGGGCACAAGGGAGGAAGAGGGTACCTCGGGCTTCAGCACCTTCTGCTGGGACCACAGCTGGGCTGCAGTCCCTGATCAAGCCTCTCAACCTCCCAGCGTTGCAACGCTGGCGGCACCGAGGGAGCACAGTTTCTCCCCAAAGTTAGGAATGCTCTTCTGATTTCCACGAAGAGGAAAACTGAGTAATCGGAGAGACAGATGTCTGGACTTCACTCCTTTCAACTTCCTCTTCAACTTGACTAGGTCCCGTGCAAAGAGTTTTTCTAGTTTTGAGGGGATGGTGTGGGTGACCCAAGCTGTGATGGACACAGGGCTTGGTTCACTTTCTGGAGGATGCTCAGGCTGAGACATGTCAGGCTTGGTTGTGACAAGCAGGGAAAGTTCGGGTCCAAGCACAGCTGCCTGATGATATTCGGACTGTGCTTGTCCAGGAGGCTGGGGAGGGAATCACCTCTGCCACAGCTAGTTTTGATGCAGAGTGGCGCAGAATATTTCCTACTAGAGTGGAGCTACCTGAGGGGTTTGTGTAGGTCGGGGTGGTGCAGTTCAGCAAAGAGATCACAGTGACTTTATTTTGGCTGTAGCCCACTAACATTTTTGTCTTGTTGCCCACCAGAGACCCTACTGGTGAGAAACCCAGATGAGGGGTGTTTGGTTCCTTAGGGATTTGTGTCTCTGGAGAGTGCCCTTGTGGCTGATGGCTGGTCATAGGTGAAGTCGAGGTGCAACCCTCCCCAAGTCCCACTGGTAGACTTGCTCCTCTCTGCCCAGTGTTCTACTTTGAAGGAAATTAAACCCCATTTCAAAAGAACTTTGAAGTTGAGTGAAATGTTCGGAACTTAGGAGCTGAGCAACAGATTTTTTCAGGCAGGCACTTGCACGGTGAGATCATGGCAGAGTCGAAGGAAACAGGACTAAAAAAATAAAAGGACAAATCCAGTGAAAAAAAACAGTTAATATTCTGAGATTAGAAGCTTCTGCAGAGTGTGCTCTGCCCCAGCAACTGAGCAGTCCATCAGAAAGGAGTGGTAGCGTCCCAGAAAACTTCCAGATATTCTCACTTGTTTTCACAGCTTCTAGTCTGTGGTAGCTAACAAAAAACAGGCCTGAACCAGATTGTCATGGATTTGTTTGCAGACTGGAAAAGATGCTGCTGGTAAGCGACATGACTGGTCACGAGTGACCGCTTACTGTGGCTTGAGTTCTTTATTTGCTGTGAGCAAACCCCCAGTATACAGCTTTTCCAGGAAACAATACTGAAAAGGTGTTTTCCGGGCAGAACACGTGAATCCTTATGCTTGTCTTCTTTTCAAGAGAGTGGAAGAGAGGAGAGTATAAACCCAAGCACTGTAGTTACTGGTATCAGGTGGACTGAGGGAAAACTCCCTAACGTAACAATTTTTTTTTTGAGCTATAAAATAGAAGGCATAAATATTTCATAATATTTGTATTATTTTGAAGGGGTTTTTTTTGTTTTGTTTTTAGTTCATCAGTGCTATGCATAAATGTGGCTTCATTTTCTAATTAACTGTTAGTTTTGGTAGCTCCGTTGTAGACAAAGGGGAGCAGAACTGCTGAACGTCGCTGGAGAAGTTCTCTGGTGTAGGTGCAGTGTCCTGTGAGCAGCCACAATGGTTGCTTTCTCTCCAGCTTAGAAAGGATGGATCTACAGCTTAAATAACAAAGTTTTCACATTAATTCCACTTTTTGTAGCAAACATCATGGATCTGGATGAGTACCTGCTGTGATGCTGTGTGGTTGCTTTCTTATTTTTTTTGATAGAGAACTGTGGCAAGGCTTTTCTTATAAGTCTTCATCTTTGTCATGCAACTCCTGTCACCAACACATTAACTGCAGCCTTTTGCTCCAGCTTGGTAGTACCTGAGTGGCAGTTGAAGAGAATGGCTCAACTTCCCATAACACCATAAAGGTGTTATTTAGTTGGCTGCTCAGCCAAGCTTTTAAAACCAGAGTTATGTGTTTGTATTGTCTGTTATTGCAAGTGTTTTGATACAAAAAAATGAATTGGGCAGCTCAGCTTGAAACAAAAGCACCCAGAACAGGGCCATGTGCAATGCAGAGTGAAAGAAGCATCATTTATGTATTTTCTGCTTTTTTTTTTTTTTTTTTTTTCCTTTCTCTCTCTGAGGATCTGTATTACCAATGAGCTGAAGAGCAGGAGGCCTGAAATGTTCATCCCCTCCTGTTCTGCCTTTCTCTCATTCTCAGGACCAGTTCCAGCTTTAGTCTAACCACTCCATGAGCTAATTTAACTCTCTGCCCCATCTCCACACACACCTTTTATTTTGTTTTATCTGTCTGTGGGCTTGGTTAGCTATTTGATTAGGGAGAAGAGTTGGCCTGGAGTGCCACTGGGTGGACTTCAGGAGAAGCACAAGGCAAGTGACTGAAGAGCATGACCAGGGGTGAAGTTTGAAAGAGGGTAGGACCTCTTCCCTTATGCAGTGGAGACTTGCTCATTTAGATCAGGCCAAAACTGAAGACATCACAGAGCACCTTCAGTGAGGCTGGAAAAAGAAGGGTAGGATGCTAACTGTCAGACACCCTACATATACTATTCATTTATAGATGTATAAAGAAGACATAAAAGTGAAAGTGGTCAGTCTGTGGTGCCCTATCTGAATCTGACTTGAAGGTAATTTAAGGGCAGGTTCTGGGCTAAAGATGTGTTGTAGGAATAGCAGCTGTGGCTCTGCTTCATGCAGGTTCACTGGGGGCATGGCAGCATTGAAATAAGATGGCCAACTCAAATCTGCCCTGCCATGTTGGGGCACTGGGCTCTGTTGACCTGCATGGGAATGAGTCTTTTGGTCTTTTTTCCCCCCTTAATCAGGGATGTATTTCACAAAGTGTGGTCCTTAGCTCCATGAAGAGTTTTATCGTGCATCTTGTAGGACCCAGAAAGACATCCACCCGTGCAATAAAGATACCACTTTCATCACCACTTCAGCTATCTTAACTTCTTATCCCTTTTACCCTTGATATGCAAAAGCCATCTCACACAGACCTGTCCCTATTTTGCTTAGTGACCTGATTAATGAGTGCAAGCACTTCCTGTGAAGAGCATATTTAGAAGAACTGACACATTCCAACTAACCCGAAAAAAGCAATCTTCATCTTCTGCTAGGATTTCTGGTAGGCTGTCACTAAAAATACAAGCTGTTCCTTTGAGTTCCTGTATACAGTGGGATTAAATTTTCTGTCACAGCATCCTTTGCTTGCCTCATTTCCATGAAATTCCTATACTAGAGTGCAGGGTTAGTTAGTTTGTTTGTTGTTTTTTTTTTCCTAAGAAGTGTTTCATAAAGTTTTTAAGCTTAGTTATGAGAGCTTCTCAATGGGCAATATTTTTCTGGTGCGTGACTTGTGGCCAGCTTTTTTATGAAGAACACAAACGTGTATTTTTATCCAGAGAGGATTCATCAGGTTATTTTTGAGTGCCATGATGGGGGAACTGGAAGAGTTCATCACTCTTCTCGGGTTTTCTTTGTTACCTTGTTCCAAACGCTTCCTGCAGAATCAGAATAGCTTTCCTGTAGTCAGATTTAAAGAAGTGTTGGGAGGTGAGGTCTGTGTTAACCATCCTTTCCTTACCTATCCCTCACAAGAGCAGAGAAGTGAGCTATCTAAACCTACAAGGAGTAGGGGGCTGAAATTTGCCTTTGTGCTTGAGAGACCGGCAAGACATTTTAGAACATTTTGATCAGTTATTTTTCAAGCACGAAGGAATGCAGATAAATATTGCTCTCGATTTACCAGTGTGTTCAAACCAGCCTCCTGAGCATATCCAATTCAGATCTAGAATAACATATCAGAGGAGAGAATTTGGCTCTCGGGCTTTGAGGTTAAACCTAAGGGTTCAGTTTCATGCCAACATTTCTTACGCCTCGGCAGAAGAGAACTGTAAGTTGTCCCACAGCCTGGTGCTAATTTAGCCATTATTCATAATGAGTTTGATTAGAAAGATGTGTTTGGGGTTTATTTTAGTGTGTGGTCGACCAAAAACCATGTAACTCTGTGTAAAAAAAAAAAAAAGAAAAGTTTTGTTCTTTTTCACTGACTTAAGAAATCTCCTGCAAGTGTCATGTTAGTTACAGATGGGAGTCTCTAATTCTGCCAGACCTGCTGTGCCTAATACTAAACTACTTAAATGAATGTAATTACTGATCTGGCATTAAAAAAAAAAAAAGAAAAAAAAAAAAAGTGAGCATTGAGGAATGTAAACCTTGTCTCTAGGGAATGAAAATGTATGGTATGGCACAACATGGAGTTCTTTGTGGTACTTACATCTTGTTCAATTGTTGTTCCTATTCATAAAGGAATAGTTTTTAAAATTATTATTTGCTAATAGGAATTTCTGGGCATTCAGGAGGCTTGAGAGAAGATGAGGCTTAATCAAAATGGCATTGTCCAAAATCATGCTTACCAAAACAGACATTACGTCAGAAGTAAGCCAAATCATGGATGAAATTGCTTTTTAAAATAGCATTACATTTAAAAAAAAAAAAGTCAAAATAAATTCTGCTGCCTTATAGTAATTATTCCTGGTTCCACATCTGAAGTTTTTTTTCTTTTTTTAAAAATGAGTTATTTCTGCAGTGAAGTTTGTGGGTAGGCTTTTCTGGAAGGGTAGGCTTCCTCTGGAAGCAGAATCTGTTTGCCTATTCCAGGCAAATATATTCTGCTTTTAGAGGCTTAATATAACCCATATTCTAAACAGTTAAGGGATTTAGTTTTCTCTGCTGTTACTGAGAAGAAAATGATAGGGAAATCAGTCAGAACTTTATGTATCCAAGATCTAGTAAGGAAAGGAAAATGCATTCTCCTAAGTTAACAAACTGAACTGATCCTCAGCTATTACTCACCTCAGCAGGACATCTGTATGGCAGCCTGCATGGAAGAGTGCAACTGCCTTGGGTGCTGGAAGCAGTAAAGATGCCATAGCCAATGTACTGCCCAGCCAAATGGTTACTGAGGCAGGATGAGAGGCCTGAAAGGATCACACTGCAACATTGTGTTGGTTTGAGCATGATGCAGAAATGTGAGCGGTCCCAACGAGTTCAGTGGAAATAATCATTGCCTCTGCTGGGACCAAGATTAGGTGTCAGTTCTACCAGAAAAATAGAAGTAGGCAGGAAAGGTTTCATTTGGCTGAGGTGAAAGAATTGCTTTTGGTTAAATATGTCGGTAGCATTTGGATCTCAAAGTCATCCTCAGTTCTCCCTTGATAAACTCTCCTAAATGAGTTGATATTGGCCACTTTTTAATGACCTGTTTCTTGCTCTTTCCTGTGATGTACAGATGTTTCACAGATCAACAGGTTTACTTCTAGCAAGTGCATATTTGCAACTCTATTTGTGAGTTTGCCTTTCTCACGATTTTTGCTGTTTTTAATGGAGTGAGCCTTGACTTTACCACCTTCCATTCAGGTCAGCTGTTATTTATCACCAGCACTTCCTTCCAGAATGTGTTGCCATTGTGCTGGTTCCCCAGTCTGCAAGATGTTAACGATCTCAGGGCTTCAGTTTGTGTGCTGACTTTCTTAGTATCGAATTTAATTAAGTCCCAACTTGTACAGAGAGTTGTCTGTGTTCCTCCTGCCTTCAGCTCTGTGTAAGTGCTTGGGATCTATCCTTGTGTCCAGCTCCTTCATGGTTTTGGAGCCTTTATGACCTGTAACCCTGCTGCTGCATTTCTTTCCTTGACAGCTTGAATTTTCAGGTGCCTTTTGCAATATGCTCTGTAGTAGCAATAGTAGAATCATAGAATGGTTCAGGTTGGAAGTGACCTCAAAGCTCAGCCAGTTCCAACTCCCCTGTGCCATAGGCAGGGACACCTCCCACTAGAACTGGTCCCTCAAAGCCTCATCCTACCTGGCCTTGAACACCTCCAGGGAGGTTGTGGAACATAGAATTTGATCGGGGATCCCATTCTGTGCTTCTGTGCTCCACAACTTCCCTGGGCACCTTATGCCAGTGTCTCACTACCCTCACAGGAAAGAACTTCTTCCTAGAATCCAGTCTAAATCTCCTCTCTGCCAGTTTTTCTTCTTTTCCTGTCATTACAAGACCTTGTGGATAGTCCCTCCCCAGCCCTCCTGTAGGCCCCTTTCAGATCCTGGAAGGCTACTTCAAGATCTCCTGGAAGCCTTCTCTTCTCCAGGCTGTAGTGCCCCAACTTTTGTAGCCATAGCAGAGCTGCTACAGTCCTCTGAGCATCTTGGTGGCCTCCTCTGGACTCACTCCAACAGTATGTGCTTGGCAAATGTGACTGTCAGGCCATGGAAGAGAAGGCATCTGAAACCCGGCATAAACCAGGAATTTCCTTTATCGTGGTGGAGAATGTCAAGCCCATGGACCAACTCTGACAGCTGGTGAGTGAGCAAAGGCAAAGCAGTCGTTGAGTACATGGAGGTTTGAACTGTTATGAAGTCCAGGTAGTGACAGAGCTAGGGGGAATGGAGCAAAGCTGGAGGTGGGCAGATTCAGACTGGATGTCAGGAGGAGGAAATTCTTCAGCATGAGAGTGGTGAGAGCCTGGAATGGGAGGTGGTTGGGGACACATCCCTGGAGGTGTTTGCAGCCAGGCTGGCAGAGGCTGTGGGCAGCCTGATGTAGGGTAGGGTGTCCTTGGGCATGGCAGTGGGGCTGGAACTGGATGATGGTTGTGGTCCCTTCCAACCCTATCTGATTCTATGATTCCATCAGAGTAGTGTTTCCAATAGTACGATGTCACTGTCTCTCCTTGGGGCTCCAGTCCCTTCTGTCAAAGACAGCACAAACTGAGGTGCTTAATACGTTTCACTGCTCTCTGTCCTTGCCACTGAAGGGGGAAACCTCATGGAACTGTGGCAGAGTGGGCAGCAAACATTTTGGATGGCAGTATGCCCTGCCAGGAGCAAGACTGGATGTCAGCACCTGGAAATGCTGGTTTGTTGTCGGGGTTTATTTTGTTGTTGTTGGGTTTTTCTGTTCAGTTTAAGGACGAGTGCTTCATTTTGTCACTTGTGAACTAGAGGTTATTCAGGCTGTTTTGTTTGTGTTTTGGGCATTTTTGATGTCGGTCAATTGGAAAGCAGTTGGTCCAGTGAAAGAATCGATTGGTTATTGATTCCATACTGAGGGTACAATTCTTTGTCTCTAGGATATAAACAAGATTTAACACATGAAGGAGCCAAGGCTTTGATTGGTTAGTGGCCATTTTTACATTATCCCATGTTTTATTGTGTCTGCTGGGCAAAAAGTCAGTCATGTGCAACGCTCCACTGATTTGACTAGAGCAGTGCATAAAAATGTGTTTGCTTAATGCAAGCTTTAACATCAACGGAAAATGATGGTTGGGGTTAGAAACTGTGACTGCTTTTAAATATTCATGCTGTCTTTTTAAACTAAACTAAATCATGGAAAAACTTTAAATCATAAAAACTTAAAATCATAAAAACATAAAACCCATAAAAACTTAAAATCGTAAAAACTTAAAATCTTAAAAAACATAAAACCCATAAAAACTTAAAATTGTAAGGACTTAAAATCATAAAAACTTTTAATCATACAAATCATAAACGATAAAATAATAAAAATATAAAAATAATAAAAGATAAAAATAATAAAAACATAAACATCATAAAAGCATAAAAATAATAAAGCTGAAAATCATAAAAATCATAAAAAACATAAGTCATAAAACCTGAAAATCATAAACCACAAAAATAATAAAAAGATTTTAAAAAAACCCATAAAACCCATTAAAAATTAAAATCACAAAACCATAAAAACCATGAAAAATTAAAATAATAAAAACATTAAACCCATTAAAATGTAAAATAATAAAAACATTAAAAACATAAAAGCAAAAATAATAAAAACATAAAAATAATAAAACTGAAAATTATAAAAATCATAAAAACATAAAAATAATTTTTAAACTGTTAAGACTTTTTGGGTACCTTTTTCTAACTCTCTCTATCAATTCAAGGAAATAGGTCAGACTGCATTTTAGTGCAGATCTCTTACTTTATGACTTCAGATCTTTTTCTTTGGCTTGGAAAAAAAAAACAAACCAAAAAACCAACCCAACATTTAAAGTTGCATCAGGAAAGCAACTCTTGTGTATCTTGCAGATTTTGGAGCACTTCAGGAGTAACTTGGTACAAATGCAATTAAGGCTTTGCTGCTTAAATTATCTTCTTTTAACCTGAGCCAGTAGAATAAAGGTGAAATGCAAAATGAAACCTTACTGAAAAAGACTCACACTCCTGCTTCTCCTTAAGCTTCCTTTTTATGGTACCAAGGGGAATGTGATGTGTTTCAACAGAAGGGACCTGTGGAATAAGTGTTAGCAACTGCATCCTCTTCAGTGCATGTGGCAGTACTGGATACATGCACAAGATTAGTAAGACCCTTAAATCCCATTGGATTAAAATAGCTGAGGAGATAGCTGTGATGTTATTAATGTAATTGTGATAGAGTAATTACTTCTTTCTTCTCTCTTAACAGCATAGCATGCTTAACGTGTGAGAGACATCTCATTTGTCACTGAAATTGTGATATAAGAAATCTAGGGATTAAAAAAAACCAACACTTATTTTTTTTTTTTTTGTACCAGACACAAATCTATGGTCCAAACATATCAATATCAGGATTTCTTGTGGTCTCCAGAGAAATATTCTGGTATAGAAGAATATTTTTTTTTCCCCATGCTGTACTTGAAACAGAGCTATTGGTCAGTACTAATTTAGGAAGATATTCCATACAATTTGTGCTTTGCATTATTACATGATCAAATCCCAAGTCTAATCACAGAGTCACAGAAGTCTGCCTGTAAAGTTAACGTAGGCAGAACTTCCCCATTTATTCAGTAACGAGGTGTTCTTCCAGATCTTAGGCAATCTTACAATCATAGAATGGTTTAAGTTGGAAGGGACCTCAAAGCTCATCCAGTTCCAACCCCCCTGTGCCATAGGCAGGAACAACCTCCCACTAGAACAGGGCGCCCAAAGCCTCATCCTACCTGGCCTTGAACACCTCCAGGGAGGGAGCAGCCACAACCTCGCTGGGCAACCTGTGCCAGTGTCTCATCACCCTCACTGTAAAGAACTTCCTCCTGACATCCCATTTAAATCTTCTCTCTGGCAGTTTAAACTCATTCTTCCTCATTCTGTCATTACAAGTCCTTGTCAATAGTCCCTTTCCAGCCTTCCTATAGGCAACTTTCTGATCCTGGAAAGCTACTATGAGGTCTGTTGGAAGCCTTCTCTTCTCCAGGCTGCTCTTGTAGCCAGTCCTCATAGCAGATGCTTCAGCCCTCTGAGCATCTTCGTGGCCTCCTCTGGACTTGCTCCAACAGTTCCATGTCCTTCTTGTGTTGGGGGCTCCAGTACTGTACACAGTACTCCAGGTGGGGTCTGAGGAGAGCAGACATTCAGAGAAGGGATAACTACAAACTAAATGATTTCTGTAGGTAAGACCTGCAAAAGTACAGCAAATTTAGCACCCAGATGTACTGCTCATGAACAGTGCAGCTCTGTGTCACCTCCATGGTGGTCACTGCACATCTCTGTATGTGCTTCAGCTGCATGGGACTACAGAGGATCCCTTACCCAAGCTGCAGTAAGGGCTCTTGGGATCCTTGAAACAGACCTAAACTGCACATTTATACTGAAGTCCACTCACCCAAAACTGAGCAGCACCTCCAGAAAAGCCTTGGTTCTCCTCTCCTTCTATCTGGGATAGCTATTGGTTTCCTATCAGAGCAAGGAGTGAAACAAGGAGTAATGCTGGAGATTAAATAGTCTAATAAAATAAATGCTATCACATAATAGATAGAAAACCTCTTGAATATGGAGAGGAGCAGTTCTCTCTCTCTGCAGTTATATTTTCCATCTCAGAGAACCAAGCTGTTAGAACAGTGAAGAGTCGTATTTAAAAAAACAGAGAAGCATTGAACTTGCTCAGCCCTAGGATGTGGAAAGTGTCTTCTGGTTTCTAAGACCAGCACTCTGCTCAGCACATTTTGGCCCACTGAAAGCATAGAATGGTCTGGGGTTGGAAGAGACCTTCAAAGGTCATCTAGTCCAACCCACTCCCTGTAGTCAGCAGGGACGTCCTCAACCAGACCAGGTTGCCCAGAGCCCTGTTGAGCCTCACCTTGAATATCTCCAGGAATGGTTTTCATGTATTTTACACCTCAAAGAAAAGATTTCTGACATCAGTACGTTTAAATACCTCACTAAGTTTTATGCATTTATGATGCTTAAAATATTTTGATTGCAGTTATCATTTATAAGAAGCCTCTTTATGCAACTGTGGTAGGGTAAAATCACCTGAGCCTGAGTATGAACATGCCATGGGTTCACTGGGAACACCTCTGAAGATAGCAGTTTAGAATGAGGTACTTATAAGGGAGAAACCATGGATTGTTAATCTACGAGGAGAGTTCTGAATCTGTTCTAATTCAGAAAGAAATAGAAACATTTCTAAAATAAGCACAGGAAATGTAAAGCACGGTTAAACATTACCATTTGCAGAGCAATCAACCTGGAAGCCTATTCATCTCCCCAAAAGAGAGCAGGGTCTAATTAAGCTCTGGCAAACTCAGTTCTTTTTTTCCCTCTCACTCAGATGGAGTTTGCCTGCATTTGTCAGCGCTGAGCTTGGCTTGTGTGCAGTTGAGCACATGTCATCAGTTTTCATTCAGATGATTCAACTAGTGCATACATTGCCTTTGATGTATTGCAGCTGTTCTTGTGTTTAATTTATGCAAATGTTCTCGAATCTACATTTATTAGCAGCCATGATAGCTAAAACAGAATACTTGCAGAGAGTGCTTGCAGAATGGCAAGAAGCGAATTTCCTCTTCGTATCTGTCAATGTGTGGTTGCTGTATCTCATTCTGAGAGTGGCTCTGCCTTCAGTCAAGAGCTCTCCAATAACTTTCCAGGCAAAATTTGGAGTCCCCCAGATTCATCTGTCAGGTTAGTTTAGTGACTTCAAATAGCCAATGGATGAATGAATGGAAATTGTTATCTGCTAGAGAAAAAAAACCCAAACCCTATGAATAGGAAAAGATGGCTTCAGTAAATTAATGTCTTCAATAATCTGGCCCAGTCTTACTTAGATGTCATAATTTTCAGGGAATTATCCTTTTGTAGTCTAATCAATAATTAATATTGTAATACATCTTCCCCCGTGGGAAGGTTGAAGTGCACATTCATGGCTTAGGATTCACAATAGTGAGGGTTTCATAATGCCATACATTTGCTCGAGGGATGTCCTAGCCTGGTTGGTAGAATTTCCTAGAAGAGAAGACCAAACTCATACATCAGGTCTGCAATTGTTCATAGACTCCTTCTTTTAATTTTCAAGCTAGATGTGTATTTCAATCATTTCCAAGAGAAGGAAGGGGTGCTGCTGAATTATTCACATCGTGCTTATCTGTGTATGTGCTGCTGTTCAAGTGCCCCCTGATGCAACAGAACAAGGGGACACTGTCTCAAGTTGTGCCAGGGGAGGTGTAGGCTGGATATGAGGAAGAAGTTCTTCACAGAGAGAGTGATTGGCATTGGAATGGGCTGCCCAGAGAGGTGGTGGAGCTGCCATCCCTGGCAGTGTTCAGGAAAAGCCTGGATGGGGCATTTAGTGCCATTGGATTGGGCTGGGTGATAGGTTGGATTGGATGATCTTGGAGGTCTCTTCCAACTGGGGTTATTCTATTCTATTCTATTCTATTCTAGTCTAGTCTAGTCTAGTCTAGTCTAGTCTAGTCTAGTCTAGTCTAGTCTAGTCTAGTCTAGTCTAGTCTAGTCTAGTCTATCCTATCCTATCCTAGTCTATTCTGGTCTGGTCTAGTCTAGTCTGGTCTAGTCTAGTCTAGTCTAGTCTATCCTATCCTATCCTATCCTATCCTATCCTATCCTATCCTATCCTATCCTATCCTATCCTATCCTATCCTATCCTATCCTATCCTATCCTATCCTATCCTATCCAAGTATAGTTGTTGGATTTTATTTTTTTTTTAACATTTCTTTTTCAAATGTATAACTTGTCAGGATATATTCAGCTAGATCCATATCCATTCCACTTCTGTTTTCTAGAGTGATCACTTACCCATTCCACTTCCATTTTCTGGAGTGATCACTGATACTAACAGCTGAAAATTAATTGTATACACCACCTCTGGCATATTTCTTGATCCTGTAGCATTTTCTATTGGAAACAGGGATTTAAAGAGAGGAAAGAAAAAAACCCAAACTAAGAAATCCATGCTTCTTAATGTTCTTTTGCCAAACAAATCTGAAGGTCTCCACAGGCAAGGATTAACTCATACAAATACGCTTTCTGAGGAGCTATTTAAGAATTATTAATAAACATTGTTATAGCTGAGTTCAAGATACTCAACCTTAATTTCATTATGGCTGGCTGAAGCCCTAGGAGAAGCCAATGTTTCAGCCTCTTTGTCCCAGTCTTAATGAATTATTGGAAAGTGGCTGATTAGAAAGCACTGAATCAGAAGGGGCTGCTCCCTTTGATGTCGTTTACCTCCCGAGTTGATTCATTTCCTTCTCTAAAGATCTTGCTACACAAAGCTGTGAGCCTACTTTGCTGGGCCATTGTATCCCAGTGCATGTCAGATGTGTTAGGAAGGTATTCAAGGGTGCTGTGAGTGTTCACTGGAGCTCACACCTTAGAATCAGATTCTGCCCAGGAGTGGGGCGCAACTGGACCGTAGCTAAACAGGGTACAATGAAAGAAGCAGGATGCTTAACTAGGAGTTTAGTTTCTTCCTAGACTAGAAACACTTCCCAAATTTCCCTACCATTTTCCTATTTGGTGGATCTGCTTGCTTCCTGCTTCCAGTGGCAGCTGAACAAAAAGCCTCTTTAGTTGCTCAAAGCTGAGTCTACACTGTGACACTTGAGCCACTGCATGTTGCTGGGTAAGAGCTTGAGCCTACACTATCTATCAGCATATTATAGAATCATGGAATCATAGAATCAGATAGGGTTGGAAGGGACCACAAGGATCATCTAGTTCCTTGAGCTTTTTCTTCTGGAGACCTCCAGATTGTAGGTAATGAAACACAAGTGTAGGCATAAGGGATTATTATGTGAGTGCATCTCTTCTTGAGCCTGGAGACAGGTCCTTGATGAATTCCTGTGCAATGTAAACATATTTAAAGAGGCAGATAAAATTTGAGTAATTGGTGCCATCTTCACAGGGGCTTTCTGTTGTTCCACGGCTTCCCGCAGCATACTTACAGGGCAGACCCTCTGAGAGGATTCACATTTCACACTGGGATGGTGCCTAAAGAGAACTCAAGCAAGAGCAATGACAACTACATCCTGATTTTTAAATCTCCCTTAGCCTAGTCTCACATAAGTCTCTTTTAATTGAGTGCATCACCTAAAGTTGGCTTGCTCGGCTTGAGGACCTTTTTATAAAGGGTGACCTTGCAATATGATTAAATTGTTTAGCATAGGCAGGAATGACTTTGGGTTTTAAGGGTTCAAAGCTTCTGAGATGTCTCATGCCTTGGACAGATCTCCAGTTGTATGTCTTCTGAAAAACCACAGAAGGAGCATAATAGAAGACTGTGTTTTCACTTCAGCTACAATAGCCTCTGGATGGTTTCAAGTTAACCAGATAGCTTTAATTTGAAGAGGCAAGTATGGAGGCTGAGGGTGTTTGAAGCATGGTAACAAGGTCTGTAACCAGGCCTCTATCCCACAAAAAGATAGTGAAGGTTCAGAGGGTACAGGCAAGGAGGAAGCAACATGAAAGCTGGATTTGCTAGACAGGTGAAGACTTATTCATGCTGGGAGAATCTCCAGCTGGGAAAATCCATGGTTGTTAGAGCCTTTGTGCCACCAGAATAGAAAAAAAAAATAGTTGGCTCAGAGCAGAGAATCTGGCTCAAAGAACTTTAAATAAATATCAGATGTCAGAGCTGTGACTTAATTGTTTAGCTAAGTAGATCATGTGATTACACACAGATTGAGAACCTGCTTTTTGCTACTACTGAAATCAAGGAGAGCAAAATCAGGCCATGCTCTCCTTCCAGTGTCTTTTTGCCCTCAAAACTGTGTTACTTGAGAGCATGACAACTAGAATAATTTCTTGTACCACTTGGCAAGCCAGAGAGCTGTTAGTACACAACTGCTTTGTGTCTCGTGACTGTAGACATAAGCTAAGACTCTAAGCAGAATGCATTTTTTTTAGGTGCTGCTGGGCTTTTTTTTCAAAAGTTGACGTTCAAGCAATGGCTTCTGCGACTCTAATCAGAGAATTCGGAACTGCAGGTGCCAGACAGTGGTTCCTGACAGAAGCCAGTTTCCAAAAGATGTATCAGGATGCACATTCAGTTTTAATAGAACGCATTGAATCAGTCCTATCCTATCCTATCCTATTCTGGAATTGTACTGAGTTTTTAGTGCTCTTGCCAGTGGTGACTGACATGATGAAGCTTATCAGTCAGAATGAAAACAAGCTCTGTTAGGCTTTCCCCTTGAGGTCATACTCTTGTACTTCTAAACTGAGCAATGTCCCAGCTCATTTTATTGCTCAGGCTCTTGATGAAAATTGCAGAATAAATGCTTTTAGTTGTATAACACCAGAGAGTGTATTTAGAGCTAAAGTTGGGGGCACATGAGAATGTTTTAATTTCTTAGCGTTCAAAAAGGAGTATTACACACCAAAGAGTGTATTTAGAGCTAAAGTTGGGGGCACATGAGAATGTTTTAATTTCTTAGCGTTCAAAAAGGAGTATTACACACCAAAGAGTGTATTTAGAGCTGAAGCTGGGAGAACACGAGAATATTGCATTTCTTATCGTTCAAAAAGGAGTATTATCCACCATGCTGACATGAGAACCATATTACTAGAATGAATGTCAGTGAAATCAAACTTTAGCTCCCTAGCTTAAGTATCCTTAGAAGCACTGTTTCAAACCTGGGCAAGTAAATGAGTACTGAAGTGCTTATTTGATGTGGGAGCAGAACCAGCATTTTAGGGCTCGACTAATGAGGTACGATCCTACATCACCAAGTGCACTCCAAATATTCTCTATAAATAAAATTGAAATAGCAAACAAAGCTTTTTATGGATAGCAAATAAATCCACAGAGATTAGAATACTGTTTATGTCTGCTCTCGGAGAGTTAGGAGATAAATTGACCGAGTAATTCATTAGGAGTTCTTAATTGCACTCTGTTTGCAACCCTGGAGCTCTGGAATACGCTTTGCATCGTGAGAACTGAAAGGGCTCCTGTTAGATGGAGTAAGTGGGAAGAGCAGAGAGGTATGTATGGGTACATTTAGCATATTCTGCATTCAGTAGATGGCAGTGGTATGCAGTTGTAGATTAATTGAGGATTTTCTCTTGAGCAGACACTCTCCTCTCTGTGAGTCCAAGCAGCGTTGGTCTGAGCATTTATTTGAGGCATTTAATTTTTGTTTTCCCCCCAGAAAATACTAAGACATCAGTTACTTTTCCACCTGCTGAGGCAGACAGTGACAGAATATGCTAAAAGTTTTGCTAAGGTATTGTAATCTTCATTATGCAGCACTTGGAAGAGTCTGGTAAGTTTTGAATTTGAATTACATACAGAGAGGAATGCATCTGTCTGGAGCATTGACTCATTTTCCATCTATGCCTCGTGGAACTTAGTACATACACATCAGGGTCTCAAAATAAAAGTGTTCAGTAAGTGGGAACTGTGTCTGTTACTTAAAGAAGCAGTAACCTGGTGACGTTGTGGAATACTGAGCACAGAAATAGTTGCATCCCTTGGGATGAATTGCAGCTCTGCTGGGGGAAAGCATGGGGTGTATAAACATGAGGTTGTATAAGCATGGTTTGGATAAGAAAACAGCTTACTAAGACAATTAGAAATCAAGAGGAGTGTGGCCAGCAGGTCAAGAGAGGTGACTCTTCCCCTTTATTCTGATCTTGGAAGGGCCCTCCTCAAATAGTGCTTCCAGTTTTGGTGTCTCCACCATAGGAAGGACACAGAGCTCTTGGGGAGAATCCAGAGGAGGATTCAAGGGATGGAGCACCTCTGCTATGAGGATAGGTGGAGGCAGCTGGGGTGTTCAGGCTAGAGAAGATTCCAGGGGGACCTTAAAGCTACCTTTCAATACCTGAAGGTATCCTACAGAGAGGCTCTAGAGGGATTTTTCATTAAGGGTGTCTAGCAATAGGATAAGGGGGAATAATTTGAAGCTGAGGGAGAGCAGATTTAGACTGGATCTTAGGAAGAAGTTCTTTGGTATGAGGATGGTGAGACTCTGGAACAAGTTGCCCACGAAGGTTGTGGATGACTCCTGCCTGAGGTGTGTTCGAGACCATGTCGGATGAAGCCTTGAGCAGCTGAGTCTAGTTGAGAGGTGTCCCTGCCTGTGGTGGGAAGGTTTGAATAAATGATCTCTAAGGTCTCTTCCAACCTAAGACATTCTAGGATTTTATTATAAAACTTTTAATTAGAGAAAAGTGAAAGAAAAATATTAAAACAAAAGCAGAGATACAGTACATGTGGTAGAAACCACAGATGAGGAGGTCTAGAGAGTGATATTACATCACTTAAGTAGGTATTTTCTCATATGGCAGTTATTTCCAACACAAATAATAGAAAATGTTTAATGATTTATGATTAAATGATGGAGGGAGGTGTTCTCTGTTGCACAAAGCAATGTTTTTTCTGGCCCCCCCTGTGGGGAAACTGCAATAGAAACTGCATTAAATACATCAGCCTGTGAACCGAGTTGTAGCATGACCACAAATTTGTCCTGAGGACAATGTTTTGTCCTGTTTTTTAAAAGTATCCCATGTGGACTTGAGATCCTGCTCCTGCCTGCAGTGTGGTTTGGTTGGAAGTCAGTGATACTGTACTCTGTTCAAAAAGGTCTTCATGAGTTTGATAGAAACCCTAAATCCTTTGAGACCTCAGCCACACAGCTGTGTGCAGGTCAGAGGACTTGGCTGGTAGATGGAAGAAAATTACTGTGCTTGTGTTGGGCATTGTTCAGGGGAGGTCCTCCTGTCGTTAGAGCCAGCGGCCAGAAGTGTTCCAGCAACCTGTGGTGCCCGTGATTTTTATACAGATGAGGAGGGCTGGGGGCTCACTGCTTGTGCTTTACCAAGGAAATGTGCTCTACCATTGGGAAAATGAGCACTCGAGGGAAGCTGGAAGGTGGGCACATGTTGAAAAGCTGTTTGCTGCCTGGAGGGACAGCAGGCACAGCAGGGGAGGAGCAGTGCTCAGCATCATTCAGCCATTTCCAACACACCACTGACCTACTTTTCCATGCCGGGACAGGCAGAGCAGGACTGGTGTGAACCTTGGGCTGATGTAGGTTATTTATATGAAGCAGACCCAGCAGCATTCCTTGTCAGGCTTATTGATACAGCCTTGCAGCTGCAGTTCAGTTCTTGCAATGTCTGTCTCCTTGCCTGGGCATCAAATCTGTTATCCTGTTTTCTCTTACGTGTGTTTGGGGGTAGAGTTTTATATTGTAAACCAGACTTTTTCTAAGCATAATAATTATAGGGCAAAAGACAGGTAATGTTCCCATGGAAAATTCTGTAGACTTTGAAAGAACCTGGGTCTAAGTTTTCTTTGTCAGAGTGAGAAGGTCTTTTCCTAGCCCAGCCTTCACCTGCCTTTGAGTATTCATCAGTACTGGTCCACTCGAGGCATCTCGCTCAAAACTCACTCAGTTTGTTTCACTGTTTTGTCTTTTCATATGCTTCATTCAGTGCAATTTTAAATTATGTCTTTTTTAAAAAAAAAAAAAAAATCTAAGTTTAAAGGAGAAGGGATGACATTTCATTAGCAATAAGGAAACAAGGTAATTACAACAGAGATTTCTGAGGAATCTCAAGTAAATCAGGTCACCTAACCTTGCTGAGTTGTGGTAAGGCTTGGACATTTTAGTTTAAAAACCTCAGCTGAAAAACACACTTATGTGACCTCTGGGAAACTGCCTAAAGCCAGTGGTAAGAATTTGTTTTGGCAAATAATCAACGCGTTCCAGAAGTATGAAAGGAAACTTTCTCTTTTCTGAGCTAAATGTTAATTCAGATGTGAGACTGAAAAAAAAAAAAAAATATATATATATATATAAAAAGAAAGAAAGCAAGAAAGAAAACCCCACAACAACAAACCAGCATAGGACAATACAAAGATTTGAAACTGTATTAGCCTTCAGGAAATATTTTTAGTGAATAAATAAGTTTAGCTGCAGTTCCTAATTCTGGAGCTTATTATTGTTCCTTAGATTTGTGCTAAAAAAAATCAAGAGCGTTTCTTTCCAATTTAGCCTCACATTCAACTGTTACGTGCAGTCACTGTCTGCAATAATAACTTCATTGCAGTTACACAAGAATGGCCTTCCAGGATCTGAAGGGAGCCTACAAAAAAGCTGGGGAAGGACTTTTTAGACTCTCAGGTAGTGACAGGACCAGAGGGAATGGAGCAAAGCTGGAGGTGGGGAGATTCAGACTGGATGTGAGGAGGAAGTTGTTGAGCATGAGAGTGGTGAGAGCCTGGAATGGGTTGCCCAGGGAGGTGTTTGGGGGTCACATTCCTGAAGGTGTTTGTAGCCAGGCTGGATGAGGCTCTGTACAACCTGATCTAGGGTAGGGTGTCTTTGCCCATGGCAGGAGGGGTTAGAAGTGGATGATCCTTGTGGTCCTTTCCAATCCTGACCGATTCTATGATTCTATGAAGAATTTTTAATACAGTGAAAATTTATATGGGGGAATATACTACTTCTGAGAATAGTTACTTGCACTCAGAGTTTCTGCTGGAAGCCAGAGGCAGCAGCCCACTGCAAAACAGAGAAGTGATCAGGGTTTCTCTGTTTCTCTTCTGCCTGATTCCTTTGGCTGTTCTTAGACTTATGTTTTGTATTATACTTTTGTGGGGAAAAAAAAAAACAAAACCCAAAACCCAAACCCAACAAAAAAAAAACCAAACCCACAACCAACATCAATGGAAAGAGAGCACTTTAAAACCCACAGCAGTTTTCACAGCAGAGGGGTTCACACTCGGAGTGCACTGGAAATGTGCACGACTCACATCTATCACAGATGATCTGGAGGAGATTTTTCAGGTACCTGTTATTTCAGAACCTCAGATACGGTATTTATATGCATTTAGCTAAGTATTGCACCAAATTTGTCCAGGGACCCAAACAGTTGTTCTAACGTGGTCATTTATTTCTACCATTTGCATAAATATTTGCGAGGTTATGGCGAAGCTCAGAGCTGAGGTGTGTGGAAAAGGCTGTCAGAACATCTGCTGGTACTAATGTATGACTTACCTGGAAGATTTCACAATGCTGTTTCCACACACAAAAGGGTGAATGTTTATTTCACAGTGAATTTAGGGAGATATTTGAAATGTCTCTTCACAGCAGATATCTTGGCGTATTGTGCTTTCAGAGCCTTTATTGTAATTGCTGTGTTACACACCTCCTGTTTCTCTTCTCTCCTCAGAAATTTTTCCAAGAGATTCCAGTCTAAAAGACAAATTCATAAAACATTTTACAGGTAAGACAAGGGCTTGTTCTTTGATTTACTTCCATGTGTGTGTTCTAAGTAACCACAAGAGTCACACCTTAGCTGCTTTGAGGTTCTGCACCCAGTTTAATATTTGTGAAATCAAATTTGCTTTGTTTAGGAGTCTAAGAAATTAGAAGTTTGGAACTAGAGGTTAAAAAAACTAGAAGTTGAAAACACCTTAACTCCGTTTAGACTGGAGTCTATCTCTGACTGGTAGATAACAAGTTGTCCATGGGACAGCAATGTGCCCTTGTGGCCAAGAAGGCCAATAGGATCCTGGGCTGTATTAAGAGTGTGTCCAGCAGATCAAGGGAGGTTCTCCTCCCCCTCTACTCTGCTCTGATGAGACCTTATCTTGAGTATTGCCTTCAGTTTTGGGCTTCCCCAGTTTAAGAGGGACAGGGATCCGTTGGAGAGAGTCCAGTGGAGGGCTACAAGGATGATTAGGGGCACTGCCTGATGAGGAGAGGCTGAGGCACCTGGGGCTTTTTAGTCTGGACAAGAGAAGGTTGAGGGGGGATTTAATAAATATTTATAAATATCTGAGGGCTGGGGGTCAGGGGAGGGGTGGGGACAGGCTCTGCTCACTTGCTCCATATGATAGGACAAGGAGCAATGGATGGAAGCTGCAGCACAGGAGGTTGCAGCTCAACACGAGGGGGAACTTCTTTCCTGTAAGGGTCCCAGAGCACTGGCACAGGCTACCCAGAGAGCTTGTGGAGTCTTCTTCTCTGGAGACGTTGAAGGGCCATCTGGATGTGTTCCTGTGTGACCTGAGCTAGATTGTATGGTCCTGCTGTGGCAGGGGGGTTGGACTGGATGATCTCTTTGGGTTCCTTCCAACCCCTGACATCCTGTGATCTTGTGACTAACATAGCAGAGAGTCCCTTTCAGACACAGGAAGTTTAAAAAAACCCACGATTTAGAACTCAGTCTTTTATTTTTTATCATCCTGTTGGTGCTTCTTGATTTGGGGCTCCAGGTTGGGTTTGTTAGTTGTGGTCACTGAATGTACACATCTACTGAATGTACAGATACTACATTGCACATCTACATGCAAACATTTTGGTGATAAAAATGTAATATATGTGTGAGGGCCTATCTACTGTGTCTGGCAAATAGTGTTTCAAGGAGAGAATTCAACATATTTTAAATTCTATGTAATTTCCCCCCCTTAAATTTTGTGTCTCTTTCAATATTTATTTCCAAGTTCACTGATTTTAAAGCTTTTCATTGGACTACATTTGTCTTGCAGAAACATATCTATGTCATGAGTGTTACTGTATAAGAGTATCGCATTTTGTCTTCTGTCTCATCATGCTTCCCTTATTTCAGCCAGGCAAGCAAATAGAGCAGGGAAAGATTAAAAAGTGCAAATCATTTTAAAAAAATTACTGTTTCAAATATGAACATTTAATATGGAAGTTTGATGTGATTACAGTCAAGTACTTGCACTTGAAAACTGAGACAGTGCTGTATAATGCACTTATCTTTGGGATTCTATTTTGTAACAACTGGAAAATTATTGTGCCCTCTGAATATAAGCAAAGAGAGTTGCCAACAGCACGAGGCTTGCAACGGTTCTTTGCTCTCCAGTTCAAAATATTCCCTAATTCAGAAGAAGTGAGGATTTTCAGAGGATGACACGGCAGATCTGTAGGTGATTTTAAATGTTATTGGGATTGGTGAAACTTAAAAGCTTGAGAAAGAGTTGGCAGCTGGAGCACAAAAAAGAGAAGTGGAAATATGCATTGGTCCTTTGCTGGAAATTTCAGGCAGTCCTTGGCATGAAAGGAAACAAACAAAATTTTCTTTCTTT
>VWZI01008213.1:504517-566097 GCA_013396835.1 Psilopogon haemacephalus
TTTTTTTTTTTTTTTTTTTGGTGGGGGAGGTGTCCTTAGACATTTAGGATAAGCTCTGCTTTAAAGATCTTTCTGCTGACTGCAGCCTAAGAGCATCTTCAGGGAAGGTGCCACACTCAGCAGGCCTTTCACTCTTGCAGTAAACAGTTAGGAGGAACCTTCCCATTTTCAGTCCAGGAGAGACAGGAATGAAAAGAACACAAAGATTCCTGTGTAGCACAGGAAGAGGGAAAATTCCTCTCCTGGGGAGGAGAGACAAGAAAGATTTGCTTATACTAATACTTAATCCATTTCCCTTTCATTTTTAACTTTGGAAACTTCTCAGCTACCATAAAAAGCTCAACGTAAGAATCCGGGGAAGCTAAATAAAGAATGCAGACCAAGTTTCATTACTCACCAACAACAGTGAAAAACAACCATGAGATTTATAGAAGGTATTTTGAGAATATTAAATCACATAATGAAAAAGGGCAAAAAGTACTTGAAGCTCCGTTTCTGGAGTCATTCATTAAATTAATATTCCTGTTCTGTATGAGTAGCTGCCATCAGAATTGCTGAAATTATTTGACTAAATTTAGCTGGAATGAATAAGGAAAGCAGGTTCATTCCAAAACTATTAAAGTTTGTTTCTTTGCTGGCTCAGATTTTCTGCCTACTTTTTCCCCCCTTTTTTTCTCTTCCCTTTCCCACCTCCCTTTTCTTCCTCCTTTCTCCCTGCTTTCTTCTCCCTTTCCCCCCTCTTTCCTGCCCCTTCCCCCTGCACTTCCTCTACCTTTTTGTTTCACCTTTTTCCCCCTATTATTTTCCTTTTTTTAATTTTTAATTTTCATTATTTTCTTAAGATCTGTAGTGATGGATTTTTCTGCCTTTTTTTTTTTTTTAATTTCTTTCTTTCTTTTTCACACCTTTATTAGATTCTGTAATTGTAGATGTTTTCTTAATTTTGCCCAGGGAGGTAGTAGAGTTGTCATCTCTGGAGGAGTTCAGGCAAAGAGCTATAAAACCATTTTTTCATATGTTATTGGTTGTTTTTTTTGGTGGTTTCTGGATTTAAAATATATTTAGAGAACCTGATGAGTGGGATAGCTTATCCTGCAGGTTCAAGAAAAGCCTGGATGGAGCACTTAGTGCCATTGGATAGGGCTGGGTGATAGGTTGGACTGGATGATCTTGGAGGTCTCTTCCAACTTGGCTCATTCCATTCCATTCCATTTATTCTATTATATTCCATTTCACTCCACTCCACTCCATTTATTCTATTGTATTCCATTCCATTCCATTTATTCTATTATATTCCATTCCATTCTACTCCCCTCCATTTATTCTACTGTATTCCATTCTATTCCATTCCATTTATTCTATTATATTCCTTTCCATTCCATTCAATTTATTCTATTATATTCCATTCCACTCCACTCCATTTATTCTATTCCATTCCATTCCATTCCATTCCATTCCATTCCATTCCCTTCCATTCCATTCCATTCCCTTCCATTCCATTCCATTCCCTTCCATTCCATTCCATTCCCTTCCATTCCATTCCATTCCCTTCCATTCCATTCCATTCCCTTCCATTCCATTCCATTTCTATGACTTTTGTTTTGGTTTTGTGTTTTGTTTTTTTTTTTTTTTTTTATTCTGTCCAAGTTGTAATCTTTTTTCTATCAACTTCAGTTAAGCAAACTGCTGAGTTACAGTCCAAGAATTAGAACATCCCAAACTAAAAAGCTGTCAAAAAGGGGAGGGAAAGGGAACTCAACGTTATCTTTACAGTCCATTATCATTACAGTTTCAGGGTTTAAAAAAAAAAAAAATTACTGTAGACTTCTGCTATGCCAAGAATAGTAGACACATTTTGAAACTAAATAAGAACCATATGTGACAGTCCTTGACTATAGGAAAAATCATAAATAATCTTGTGAGTCATGAAGCTATCTATCAATTCAGCTTGAAAAGCCAGCTGACACAAAGTGCTCTGTTAAGGCACAAATAAAATTAACAGCCTATTTTTGATGGCAGGGAAGAGAGCTGGAGAACTATGTATTATCTGAAGGGACATGAAATTTACTTAGTGACAAAAGCTGATGTTGTCTCCATGTATCCTGGATTAGTTTGAATTACATGCTTTCTCTGGAGCCTAATTACTCCGAGAAAAAATGGCAACAAACTTCCCCTTCAAAGTTGCAAATCTTGGTCAGTTCGTTGCAAAGCTGATTTGTGGCTGGAAAATCTTATTAAAGCCACACAGAGCTGTAAAATATATCTAATGTTCAAGTGTGATCACTGTCAGAGAGGACTCCTCTCTTAAGCTTCTGGCAGTTTAACTCCACTATGTAAAGATGCTTCTCTTTTTTTTTTTTACCAGGCTGATAAACTATCTTTTGAATTGTGAAAGGAATACTTTGGGGGTTTTTTGCCCTGAAATCCTTGGTTCTCCTCCTCTGACAGGGAAGTTAGCCAACAGTGTGCTTCATGTGGATCCTTTTGTGGCATTGCATGAATCAAGCTTAATTTTTTTGGAGGGTCCCTATTTGTGCTGAATTGAGAGCATGCAAACAAAATTCAGTCTTCTTCTGATAGCATTGGTTTATATCAGTGTTTTCTGTCCATATCACAGGAAATTAATCCCCAGCAGCCAGTGGTAGTATTGCTGAGCAGGTTACAGGATGCAAGTACGAGGTTTTTAACTCTCCTTTTCAACTTGGAAGTCATCAGTAACACCTTCCTGAGGCCATCAGTAATTATGGAAAGGCTCTCTGGCAACTTCTTCCCTTTGAGCCATGCTTTGGAGACCAGAGCTATGAAATATTAATGTGGTACAATGAAACTATATGCTCAGGGAATAGAACACAGGGTGGAAGAGCAGAGACACCAGAATCAGCACACCACACTTTTGGATATTCCTCACCCAAACTTTGAAACGCATACTGCCTTCTGCATGTCTGCACTCTTCCTTGCTAGGACAATTTTAAGAGGAGATCAGCTTCCTAGATGTTATTCAGCTGTCATTCTTTTTCCTCAGCATCCACATTGTGTATTAAGAACTTCGTAAGCCATCTATGTGCAAATGAGAAGCATTATTACATGAAACTACTTTATCTGTCCAGGGCTTAGAAACTGATATTTGCTTAAAATGTTGCTTTTATTTATCTTCAGAAATAATTTCTGCATTCCATTTACATTCTGTCTTCTACACTAGTCTACTGATGACTGCTGAGCAAACTAAGTTCTGTTGTAAATGGATCATTCTATTTTTTTAACCATATAAGATATCTTACTGTTCGTTTTGGATTGCTAGAATTTCAGAGCCATTTTTTTTTCCAAGGGCTGATTTTTCCTGTTCAAATCAGAAGTGTAGTAGCATTAATATTTTTTTTCTCCTGATATTTAAATAGCAGTGTTGCAATTGTTTTGCATCACAGTTGTTTAAGGTGTAGTAAAAGGCTAAATGCAATTTTTAGCCCCCCCAAAATATGAACTTATTTCTGTGCGTTGGTGTCATTTATTGAGGCTGCAGAGGGGTGACGCTGAATGCTTGTGATTAACTCTTGCCTTTTTTCATACAGGGCCAGTCACATTTTCATCAGAGTGTAGCAAGCACTTCCATCGACTGTATCACAACACAAGGGACTGCTCAACGCCAGCCTGTAAGTAGTAATTGAAGAGCCTTGTAATGCTATCAGTGGGACTTGTTTAAAGGACATCTTTCCTACTAAGTGTTTGATGTGCTGGTCCCATTGTAGCTGTTGCTCTTTAGAATAGAATAGAATAGAATAGAATAGAATAGAATAGAATAGAATAGAATAGAATAGAATAGAATAGAATAGAATAGAATAGAATANTGCTCCATCCAGGCTTTTCTTGAACACCTCCAGGGATGGTGACTTCACCACCTCTCTGGGCAGCCCACTATAATGCCAATCACTCTCTCTGAGAAGAACTTCTTCCTAACATCCAGCCTATACCTCCCCCAGCACAACTTGTGACTGCATCCCCTTGTACTGTTGCTGGTTGCCTGGGAGAAGAGAATAACCCCACCTGGCTACAGTCTCTCTTCAGCTGGTTGTAGAGAGCAATGAGGTCTGCCCTGAGCCTTCTCTTTTGCAGGCTGCACACCCCCAGCTCCCTCAGCCTTTCCTCACAGGGCTGAGCTCCAGGCCCCTCACCAGCCTTGCTGCCCTTCTCTGGACACGTTACAGTACCTCAACGTCTCTCTTGAATTGAGGGGGAATTCAGCACTATGCTACAATGTATACCCAAAGTTTTTAATATACAAATATTTTCTATTAATACCCTTGCAGTCAGCTGCATATAATGGAATTCCTTTGGTGAGACTAACACAAAAAAAGAAAATGACACTGAAAAACCAATGAGGCATGTCTGTGCAGAGGGTAGATATAAAGCCATGTTCTCCTTCTCGCTCCCTTTAGCTCTGCTTGCACAATAGGTGAAATCTAGCAACTGAGATTAATTATTGCTCTGGCTAATTTTGTTTTACAGATTATAAAAGGTGTGCAAGGTTGCTAACAAGATTAGCAATGAGCCCTTTGTGTACCCAGTCCTAGGATGTTTGCTATGTAAGTATCATTTTCTTCTGCTAGTTTTCTTGTCTGGTGAACAACCTGGTCATTTGCTTCACATTTGTAGCTTGGTATCAGGTGTGCATACGGATGTGGTGTTAAAAAAGTTCATTAACAGAGAGTTGTGGCATTGCTGCAAGATCTCACTGATTTCTCCCAGAATCACAGAAGTAATCAGGCTGGGAAAGACTTTCCAGATCATCGAGTCCAACCTATCACCTTCTAATTAATTAAACGATGGCACTAGGTGCCTCATCCAGCCTTCTCTTATACACCTCCAGGGATGGGGACTTCACCACCTCCCCGGGCAGCCCATTCCAATACCAATCACTCTTGCTGTGAAGAACTTCTTCCTGACATCCAGACTGAACCTGCCCTGGCACAGCTTAAGGCTGTGTCCTTTTGTTGTATCCCTGGTTGCCTTACAGAAGAGACCAACCCCACCCAGCTATGACCTCCTTTTGGATAGTTGTAGAGAGCAATAAGGTCTCTCCTGAGCCTCCTCTTCTACAGGCAGAAATACATAGAAGCACAGATACTTCTGACAGGCACCCCTGTAATATCCTACAAGTTTCTTGGGACACCATAGTCCATGATTATGCACTGGGTCACCTCTTACTGTTCAAAATTTCATGAAGGATTCTGGTTGCTGAAAGAAAAATTCATGAGGACTTCAACACATTTATTTCAGACCTTTCAAAATAGGGCTTTGTTGGTGGTGAATGGAAGAAGCAGAATGTCTTGGACACAGATCTGACAATGCAGTCTTCAAAGATTGCACTTTATTAATGTTTGGGACCACTTTCCATTCCAAAATTGTCTCCTGAGAACTTCTCTGAAGTTAATGCCAGTTCCTGGTGACAGAAGTAAACTGAGCATAAAGATGTGACAAAGCTAAATGCTTCAGGTAACAGGATGTGGAAGGAGCCAGTCAATTCTTGTTTATGAAGAGCATGTTCAATGTGTTAGTTACTTGAATGTGTTTGTGCCACTGTCACTGATGAGAGGAACAGCTTCAAGCGAGCTCTTTTCTGCAGTTGTTTGAGTATCAATATGATGGTTACACTTCCAACAGTGATTTGGAAAACTGCTCTGGTTGTTACTGACCACTAAAATATATCAAATCACTGAATTTAATTTGTTTAAGTTTCTTCAAAGCTGATTTCCTTTCACCACCTCCTCCTGACAAATGCTGCAAGCTTGGAGTTTGGGGGAGTTGTGTATGTCACTTCTTCCTGCATCAAGACTCCAATTCATACTAATCAAGAATAAGAAAGGAAGAGAAGGATATGAGTCAGTGTTAGCTGATTTGCTTTGCAAGTGGAGGTGGGATTCATTTTGGTGGCTGTGAGAAAAAGCTTTGAAGAACACGATCATATTTCAGTCCTGAGAAGAAATGACATAATTATTATTTTTTTAACTGTTTGTAGTACTTTTGGCCTCTTGCATTTCAGGTCTTGCAGATGGTTTTGAATGCATCAGAGGCACTAAACCAGAGACTGACTAGGGATATCCGTACTTTGCCAGGATTTCCTTTTCATGACTAAAGATAGAAATAGTTTTCTGAATGCCTTACTTTTTAGGTGCCTGAATTCCCATTTGTTTGTTATTGTTCTCTTTCAGATTTCAGCTTTGTAAAACTCCTCAGCTTACTCTCATTTTCTGCACTTTCACTTACTGAATCTGTTATCTTCCCTTCATCTGGATCTCTTTACACTTCTTGGTTTATGGCTCAGGGTTTCCAGAGAGATTTCTGGGAGATCCAATATTTTCCCCCCCTCTTTTCTTTCAAGAGGATGAGTCAAAGGTCTGCCTCTAGATCCACAGCACAGAGGCATTTATCTCATCCTCTTTGAAATTCAAAGAGATCAAAAGTTGCTATGACTTGGAAATCCAGGTATTCTAGTTTGCCTGCCAAAAAATATGATCAAGGATATAAGATGTGGGGAAGAGAAGGCTTAGATGGTAAGCAACATTAGCACCTTGTGTGCACTGCATTCACTTAAAGTTCTATCTAAGCTGACTTTCCTCTCCACTTTTTTTAAAAATAGAGAAAGCATTACAGGAAAAAGTAGAGCTATGATCTGAGTGTTTCCTACATGCCTCTGTGCTCCCTCACACTGTTCCTCCAGCAAGAAGATAGGCTACTGTCCAGTAGAGATACAAGCAGCTAAGGTCTTTATGTTTACTCATACCCAATACCTTGGAAGGGAAATGTTTTCTTGAGAGGGATGAAGGGTGGTAGGAGGAACTCTCTCTTCTCACCAAATAAACAGAGCAGCACAGGAGTTTTGTATGTTCATCCCTTGATAACACTGCATTTGTAGCATGATTCTGTGGTTGCTTCTACTCCATCTTTTGACAGAGAGGATCTGTTTTCCTCACCACCCTCATAGTAGCTTGGAGAGGTCAGGGTCATAGCTCCTCTTTACTGTAAGGGAATTTGCTTTTGCTATAGCATCTGAGAGAGTCTTGGAGTTTGTTGGATTTGGAGGTTCTCCCACTTGAAGAATTGACTATTTTAAAACATTTCTCCTACGCATACTAAAATAGGCTGCTTCTCCCTCATTAAAAAAAAAAAAAAAAAGAGCTGCAATGCTGTTACACAAATATTTTCCTCCCTCTCCTATAAGCGTTCAGGTCCAAAAAGGAGACGTGGTCTGTTTTCTGCTAGAAAGGAACTTTTGCCTGGGCCAAGCCAATCTTCCAGGAGAGGTGGAAGGTTTGACCCGACAGGGAAGAGCCGAGGACGTTTCAGGACCATGGAGAAGGGCCGCGGGGAGCAGCTGCCGAGACGCTCCGGGGATGTTCCTGGGTCGGGGTACAGGGCACACACTCCATAGCAGTTACTCGTTCTTAGGGCTTCTGGTGGTTTCGTTTTTATTTGCTTTGGTTTTGTTGAGCTCGATTTGGTTAGCTGAGGGTGTTGGTGTTTGTTCGTTGTTGTTGTTGTTTGGTTGAGATCACTGGAAATAAAATTGAAGTGTTTAATGAAGCCTGTAATCTAGAAATGCACATAACCCTCTCTGCAGGAAACTTCCTTCCAAGATTCATCAGCACAGGACATTCTGTGTTAAACCTCTTAGCATCCACCCCGAGGATTTGCCACAGCAAAACTCCTTAGTGTTCACAGGAGGGCAAGAGCCTTTGGCTCTCTGGAGTTAATCTTAAGATTCATGCAAGCTACAGAAAACGGTGATTTATAGACAGAGTTACACTAAGCTGTCTGCCTCTGTGTCTTGAAACCAGTTATAAAATGGCACATCCTTTTCTCTTGCAGACTTTCTACCAAGGAGAGAATTCTGATTTGCCAAGAAAGTGCCTTGAGATCTTCCAAGAAAGAGAAGACATCTTTTACCTTTTATTTTTCTTTTTCCTTTTTTTTTTTTTTTTTTTGGATTTATGACATTTTGTTACTAGATGCGTTTTATTTTCATATATTTGTTGGACATTCCATATTTGTGTGAAACGTTATTTTATTTTAATTTGTAAATCTGTTGCCTATAGTTCAGACAAGCCAATTATTTAAATACATTGTATATAAAGAATACTAATGATATACTGATTAAATGTTCTAACCGTATGCAGGGAGTCGGAAACGTTTTGCTGTTCCTCTTGTTCCATTGTATTTACATCGTTCTGCTCAGGCTCTTACCTTCATTATTTGCACTAACTTGAAATGCAGAAGTCTGTGTAACTGAAATCTGAATAAGCTGTAAGTGGGGCAGTTTGATTTGCCATGGAAGATATTTTATATTATGAAGCTTTGTTAATATATACATATATATATATATTATTGCTCATCAGAAACAAAACCCCAAACAAACAAACAAACCCAAATTGCTCAGAAATGCACCTTGCTTTCAGGAACATTTGTATGACTCTTCTGGATTTTCATCAGTTACATTTGTACTGGCACTTATGGAAAGAGTTGCAAATAATGTAAATATAAAGACTGGAAAACTGCAATGCAGTTTTGGTGGAATAAAGAACATAAAAAGAATCTATTTTCCAGGAGGGGTTATTTAAATTTATTGAGAGGTTAGTTATTTAATACATAAATGTAGTTTATCTGCTGCACTTGAAGCCCACTTCTCCCAGTAAATGTGCCTCTATCTTACAGAGCTCTCCCTGCTCAAGCTAGAAGTCATAACGGGCCATATAACTCCTGTGCTTGGGTGGAAATATGAGTCTACCCTCTATAATTCCTTTGCAGATTGCTGAGATGAAGTGGTAGGGACATGAATAGGTCCAATTCCCTGGGGATATTGTAGACCTGGTACTTGGTGCTTTTTGGTGACACAACTGTTACTGCTTTGCTCAAAGGAGGCTGTAGATTGAAAGGTTTCTTTAATTACTTTGATTAAGATTGAAAGCATCACTAACAGTAACAATCAGGGAGAATTTTCTTTTCAATTTTAATTATCATCCACTCTGAATAATAATTAGTGCAGATTGAGTCACACTTTTTATCTTTTCCTCACTGAACTGACTTTAGGAGAAGGAAGGTACTGAGAGTCTTCCTATCACAAGACAAAGCAGTGTACTTCAGGCATGGCTTTAAGTTTATAACAGTAGAACTGAGGTAGAATCTCCCAGAATCAAGAGATCCTGGACACCTTGCAGTATGGTGAAGGCAAACATGCTTTGAAAGATAAAAAAGCTTTGTTTGCATATGTGCAGTACATCATTGGAAAGAATTTAGAGATCAATTCCAGAGTGGTTTATGTTTGAAAGGAGGAAACAATGCTGAGAACTCCCAAAATTAAATTATATGCCTTTAAATTTGTAAACAGAAATGAAAAAGAAAAGAAAACAAACAAACAACCCCCCCCCAAAAACATTTCTGAATAATTCAGGGATAGGGAAATAAACCATATTCCTCACAGAACAAGCAGTCATGGAAATGACAAAAGCTTCTGGAGATGCCTGAAATGCAAAATCTGAAGCCATTCTAGAATCATAGGTTTGGAAAGGAACTTAAAAGGTCATCTAGTCCAACCCTTCTGCAGTCAGTAGGGGCATCTACAACCAGAACAGGCTGCTCAGAGCCTCAATCTGACCTGGAATGATTCCAGGGATGGGACACCTCTCACCACTCTGGGCCATTTGGGACAGTGTCTCACCATCCTCAGTGTAAAACATTTCTTCCTTCTCTGTAGTCTGAATTTTCCTCTTAGTTTCAAATTTCCATCCCTTGTCCTGTCACAATAGTCCCTGCTAATAATTATGTCTTCGTCTTTCTTCTTGACCCCTGTAAGTACTGAAAAATGACAACAAGGTCTTGGAGCCTTTTCTTCAGGCTGCACAACCTCAACTCTGTCAGCCAGCCCTCCCAGCATTGCTGTGGCCTCCTCTGATGGCACTCAAACACATCTCTGTTGTGATGAGGACTCCAGAGCTGGCCCCAGCACTGCAGGTGGAGTCTCAGCAGAACAGAGTAGAGGGGCAGAATCCCCTCCCTCCACCTGCCCCCCATGCTGCTGGGGGTGCAGCCCAGGATGCAGCTGTCTTCTGGGCTGTGAGCACACATAGAGACATGTTTTAGATGATCTATCTCTGGCAGCAGCTGCTGCTCATTCCTGGACTGCTGTCCCAGTAGGTTTTGATCTGGTCTTTAGTTACTTTGTGAGTTATGTTAGGTTAAAACCAGCAGTAAAGAGAGGGTCTAAAGAGAGATCTGGAGGGGGGAAAAAAAAGCCAAACCCAGAAACCAAAACCAGGGCAAATTAAAATAGATTAAAACCAGAGGAGACCAGGATGATGTCAATGAGTGCCAAACTGCACCACGAAGTATGCAGATACAAATTTTAGACCATGTTTAACTCTTCCCTAACTAAAAAAAGTCAATAAGCAGGACTGCAAGTGCTTTTCCAGATAATCAAGGCAAGCCCAGAAGGGAGCTGTCAGAAACTGGTTGTCTCAGGTGTAAGCTCAGTACAATGCATCCTCTGTTGGTGAATAAAACACAGCCCTTTGGGTTTATTTTAACTTTGACTATCCCAGCATAAAATGCCAACCCACATTGTGATTTGGGATACATGCAGTGGCGGGGCGGGGTGGGGGGGAGGACAGGGAAGAGCAAAGGGAAAGGTATGTGATATTTTCAGTAGACTCTCTGGTGGACTAGGGAGTGCATATTCCAAGGCATCTTTCCAGTTGGTGCTCTGCCCAGAATAGAAAACCCTAAACCAGAACCACAATATGTGAAGCTGCTTCAATAAATCTGGCTTACACAAGTGTTTAAGTTTATTAAGACTTCACTGCCCAAAAGCTACTTGGAATTATTGCTACAGCTGGATTATAACATTCTCTCGCTGGTGCAGTGTTCTTTCCTCCATGGAAATCTCATAACTTATGTCTACTCCATCATGATGATTGCTAGCTTTGAGCCAGAGGAGGCACATGTAGGATAATATTTTTGTCATGCGGAATTTTTATTTTTAAATCAACATAGGGCCTAATAATAACTTTGCAACATGATATTTGCAAAACATCTCAAGGAAGAAGAGATCTAGTCAAAACTTTCACTAGGAGAGGCTCGCTGCACTCTAAAATGTGTCCTTGCTAAATAGAATTCCTGTCACTTGCTAGCTAAGGAAATGCAATGGCGTTAAAAAGACTTGGAGGTGACCATGAGGCTTGACTCACTCGCTATGGGATTTAGCACTCCACTGATATAAATTAGGTAGATTTATTTTACCTTCTAGCATCTAATCTTAGGAAAGAAGAGATCTGGAGCCTAGAGAGAAAAGGATGAGGCTTGCCTAAGCAGACCAAAATCAGCAGTACCACAGCTTTTAACCAAGGTTTTTCCATCCCATCAGGGAAAGTGCACCGTGATTTCTGGTACCTGGTTTCTGTGGTTGTAGCCTTTGCTCAAACATGAATGTTCTCTACCTTTTAACCATCTCTCAGGGCAATTTTGGGTGTGTGAATAAAGAGAGGAAAAAATGCTTTATTTTAATAAGCTGCCATGCTGGGTAAGCAGAATATTAGAAGTGGGAGGAAAGTCTCACAGTTTGAGAGATTCCAACTGACAAAGTCGGTACTAGGGATTCTTAGAAGTAAGGATTCTTAGAGGTTTCACTCCCCCAATTCTAGACACATTTATTCATAGGAGTTTTATGCACTAGACTGGATGAATGCAAGCAGTTTCTCTTGAAGAAGGCAATATGTGCTATTCTCTCCTTTTGACAAACTTTCTCCTTCCCCTGATCTCGCTTAAGTTGCGTTTTCTGCTTTTATCTACCCTGTATTTTGTCTGTGTGGAATCTGCAGGCACGTTTAAACAGACTGCAAACAGCTGACAGACTGATTTTTAATGCAGTGTCAATGACAACTTGCTAAATGGGAGAGTTGCTGAAAAAGGGCTATGTAGAAATCAGTGTTTTTGCAGCCTGTTAAATAATTTTGAGTTATGATGTGGAAGTATGAAGTTATTACTGGTAAGTTACATCAGGTAAACACAAAAAATGTGGTAATCATATGCAGTATTTGATGACCAGACTGATTTATGAGACAGGTTTGCTTTAATATTAGCAGAAATATGGAATACAGACTGTGTATACAGAATGAAGGATGACATCCTGAAAACCCTGGGAAGAGTCCTAGGTTCATATTGGGGGTGCTAAGAGAATTTTTACTGAGAGACCAAGGTGATGCTACCTTTGAAATACACAGAATTACAGTGTTTATCTTGTCTTTATGTCTCCATAACTGTATCCTCTCTGCACAGTTCCAAGGTGTATATATTTGCTGCATAAGGAGAGAGAGAGGGCAGGGAAGGAATACAAATGTCTAGGAGTTGGAAAGGTTATGTTAGAATGACAGAATTAAAGGGTTCAGTCTGCTGAGTTGATTTTTAAAGGCTACCAAGTAATGAATAGATTTCCATGTTTAATTACTTTCCCAAGGGAAAGGCACAAAGGGGCTACATAAATTTGTATGGAGAGGTACAATAAAGACCAAAAGCTGGAAACTGGTATTATGCAGATTCAAATTTGGAATGGCTCTAAATCACTACTGGGGCTGGTTCAGGGAGTTAATCCATTGAGGTAGGGTGGATTCTTTGGAAACATCAAGGGGAAAATTAAAGGTGGAGGTTTTTCTATTAAAAAAAATAAAAATGTACCAGGTTAATTAATAAATTATGACGCTTAGTAAGTAGCTAAACATATTAAGATGGATATTAAAGGTTGGATAAAGTAATGATCCCTGCTGGCTTTAGCCCTTATGCTTTTCACTCCGTTTCTTTCTCAACTGGACTCTCTAATGAGGCAGTCCTGTAAAACGTGATAATGCACTTTTATTGGTTCTGTACCTACCCCATGCAAACAACCCTGATGCATTGGAAAGCTCAGATGCAAAAGCACTTCTGTTGGGAACCACTCTGTCATTCCAGGGTAAAGAATGAAACCTATTTTGATTGACGCTTCGCCTTCCCTGTTCCCTAAACTGCTAAAATTAAGGCTCTTTGTTTGGCAGCTTGGTTCTAGGCACAGAACAAGCCAAATTATCCCTGCTACAGGGCTGAGTTAATAGCTAATAACACATCCTATAGTTTTGGCTTTCCCTCTTAGTGGCTGTGTATGTGATGGGAGATCAGATAGAGGAAACAACTGTTCTGTGTAACTTAACTTTTTCTGAAGTTGATGGAACACAGCAAATGCTTCCTTCTTCTTCTTCTTCTTCTTTTTTTTTTTAATTTAAAGATATTTAAAACAATTCCTTGCTTTCCCAGCATTATGCTAATGCTGCACTCGATGTGTGTGTTCTGTGGCTGACTGTGGAGACAGAAATCAGAAGGGCAATGTTTCTCCAGAGTGATCCAAACTACAAAATACCCATGGCTTTCAACTGTCCGAAGATGAAAGCCAGGCCATGATTAAAAAAATGTCGATCCAATAACCTTGTGAAAAGGAAAGTCTGCTATTTCCAAAGAGTTTTCTGAATATTTTATTTATTTGTTTATTTTTCTCTACCTACCTGCCTGCCCTCTTTGGCAGTCTGGGGTCATGAGCATACCTGGGACTTGAGGACAGAAATGACTCAGACAGGCTGGAGAGTTGGGCACAAGCCAAACTCAGGAGGTTCAACAAGACCAAGTGCAAGGTCCTGCAGCTGGGTTGAGGCAATTCCAAGCACAAATCCATGCTGGGCAGTGAGTGGCTGGAGAGCAGCCCTGAGGAGAGGGACTTGGGGGTGCTGGTGGAGGAGAAGCTCAACATGAGGCAGCAGTGTGCACTTGCAACCCAGAAAGCCAAGCAGAGCCTGGGCTGCATCAGGAGAATTGTGGCCAGCAGGGCCAGGGAGGTGATTCTCCTCCTCTGCTTCGCTCTGCTGAGACCCCACCTGGAGTACTGCATCCAGTGCTGGAGCCCTCTATTACAAGAGGGATGTGGAGATGCTGGAGTGTGTCCAGAGAAGGGCCATGAGGACGCTCAGAGGGCTGCAGCACCTCTGCTGTGAGGACAGACTGAAAGAGTTGGGGCTGTGAAGTTTGGAGAAGAGGAGGCTCCCAGGTGACCTTCTTGTGGCCTTCCAGGATCTGAAGGTGGCCTACAGAAAAGCTGGGGAGGGACTTTTTAGGCTCTCAGGGAGTGACAGGACTAGGGGGAATGGAGCAAAGCTGGAGGTGAGGAGATTCAGATTGGATGGAGAGGAAGTTGTTGAGCATGAGAGTGGTGAGAGCCTGGAATGGGTTGCCCAGGGAGGGGTTTGGGGCCACATGGCTGGAGGTGTTTTTGGCCAGGCTGGCAGAGGCTGTGGGCTGCCTGCTCTAGGGTAGGGTGTCCCTGGGCATGGCAGAGGGGGTTGGAACTGGATGCTCCTTGTGTTGCCTTCCAACCCTGACTGATTCCATGACTCCCACCCCTTTCCAGGAGTCAGAATGAGGACACTGCACACCGATTGGAAGCTTAAAGAGAAATTCTATTTACAGGAGCATATACACAAAAGGCAATGGGGGTAGAAAAAGCACCAAAGCCACTGCGCCCAAAGTGGCCTTCTGGAATCCTCCACCCTGAGGGTAGGCCGAAACCTCCCTCCCCAGCTGGGGCCTAGCAGGCCTCCCTCAGTGGGCCGCAGTGCCGCAGCCCATACCTAAAAAAGGAGCACAGAGCAGCCTTTGGCCCGGCTGGACACTGCAGAAGAGGATCAGTGGTGACATTAAAGTATTGCCGATGAACAGCAGGGTGGTATTTCACGGGCTGAATTTGTGTGTGTCACCATCACATGGACAGATGTTTCTAGTGTCTGGTACAAAAATAGCGACCTAAGGGAGCCCTGCTAGCACTGTTTACTTTGGCTATGCATCTTCTTTCCACGCTGCACTTCTTCTACAGAAAGCTCTGCGAATGTCTAGAACGGTTCCCACAGTCTTGGCTCGCGATGAAAGTGACCTCCTCGCTGTGTCCCGAGTGGCCTGCTTCCCACTTGGCCAAAGGCAGAGATCCAGGCCGTATGTCCTTTGCGTGTCTGAATCGTGACACGGATCAGCTGATAAAAACCACGAGCAAAGACCTGGGGGCCATGTCCACCAGAGCCTTGTGACTGCAGGGGGCAGGTGTGCACTAATTTCACGTCACGAGTGTGTGTCTCTGAAGAACGGAGCTGGAGCTATGTGCAGAGGAAGGACACCACATTAGCCTCACCTGTGTGCCACCTGGCACTCAGCACCACTTGCCCACAGCCCTCACCCTGCCAGACCTACTCTGCAGTAGTTAGAATCATAGAATCATAGAATCAGTCAGGGTTGGAAGGGATCACGAGGATCATCTAGTTCCAACCCCCCTGCCATGCCCAGGGACACCCTACCCTAGATCACAGAATCAGTCAGGGTTGGAAGGTATCATAAGGATCATCCAGTTCCAACCCCCCTGCCATGCCCAGGGACACCCTACCCTAGAGCAGGCTGCCCACAGCCTCTGCCAGCCTGGCTGCAAACACCTTCAGGGAAATGGCCCCAACCCCCTCCCTGGGCAACCCATTCCAGGCTCTCACCACTCTCATGTTGAAGAACTTCCTCCTCACATCCAATCTGAATCTGCCCACGTCCAGCTTTGCTCCATTCCCCCTAGTCCTGTCACTCCCTGATAGCCTCAAAAGTCTCTCCCCAGCTTTTTTGTAGCCCCCTTCAGATCCTGGAAGGCCACAATGAGGTCACCCAGGAGCCTCCTCTTCTCTTTCAGTCATATTGTGGCAGTTGCAAACACCACCCTCCCCCCTACCCCAAGGCAGGAAAGACCTCCAGGTGAGGCTTGTGAGGAGCTGATCTTTGTCAGCTTTTTACCTCTGGTACACTCAAGTCTAAGGTTCTTTCTTTTTGCTTGGAGAAGCAACTAATTGAGCAATTGCCCACAGCCGAACCCACAGGGGTATAAATGGAGTTCTCCTACAGGAAGGAGCCGTCTTGCTCCACAGAAGCAGCCTTTGCAACTTGGAGCTTCTGCCCTTTGGAATGGAATATAAGGAATCTCATCTCCCTTCCTTGGTGAGTATAGATATATATATATCCTGGATATCATGGGAGGTTTTCTTTTTATAAGTGAGTTCTATGTATGTTTTGGCTCACCTCTGCTACTGGTTTAAGTAGTGTAATGGTTTAATTAGCTGTGCAACAGCATTTTCCCAACTGACATCCAAACTTGTGACTTTATTGTGTTGGAAGGAGAGGAGATTTAAGTGTAACAAGTCACTGGCTGTTAGCTTGTTGCTTTGCCTGACTTCTTCAAGGAACATATTCAATAACAATCTGAGCGATCACCAGGGTCAAGCCTCTTTTTCAGTGCCAGTGTCTGAGGAGGACTTTCCATTCTTGCCTCCCATCCCAATCCAAGCACAGACGCTTTTCAATATGATGTGTAATATACAAAGTGGTCTGAATGCGAGTTTAGAAGGGGTTCAATGAATTCATTTCATTTAAAGGTCTTTCTTTTCTATGTGATAGCCCAACAGCAGCTGATGAGTGGGTGACAAGCCATGTAAAAAGACAGTCAGAGATAACACAGAGATCAGTGAACCTAGGTGATTGGAACATGAAAGGATGAATGTTATTGGTATCTTTATGATTTAAAGACAGATGGTGCAGAGTTGAGCCGAGGGAGATTGGAAAAACACAGTTGGCAAGCAATGATGCTCTTTATTTTGGTTAATAAGACACTCAGGATTGCACATGCTATTGCAGAGCTCAATTTGATTGCATAAGATAAGTAGAAGATGGATAAGGTTAAGCTTTTGACCACAGTAGTCTCCACAGAGGCCTGGAAATAGATGCTCTGCTCTTTTTCCTGGCCCAAGACCTTTTCTCAGTCCCTTCTTCCACCCCTTCCAGTCCCTCTTCCCAACCTGCAGCAGAAGTTGGAGCTAAAGAGTGATTACACTTGTGTCCCCTTGCCTTAGGGCAGGCTAATTTGATCACAGGAACTTCCCAAGATATTCTGACCATGTTTTCTTCCCTGCCCAAAATGTAAACCCAGAGAGGCAATCTGGGGAGTAATGGAAGGAAGGGGAAGCTGCCATTCGCTGCTCTAGGATCTTACTTCACTCCTCAGAGCACTGTGATTTCATTCTGTGATGTGGTCCATGATTTGCTCAGAGTTTAGTCACTGCTTTTGTTCCAGGCTTGCAATCTTAGTCTTTACAGTGCTCAAGATACAGGTTTTTAAATCTATCCTTTTAAACGCTTCATAGCACTGAAATGTAAGCAGTATTACCTTTTGTGGCTCAGTAGGCATTGTGGGGTTTAAAGTGTTCCTCGCTCAATACTCCATTTCATTCTCCAAGCCACCTCAGGCAGCATTATGTTCTTCAGTTTGAGTAGCAGTTGAATTTCTGTTGTGTCTCACCACGACTGATCTGCTGCAACCTCGTCATATTTACCTTTAGACCGCTGGCCAACTCAATTGCTTCGGTGTTTCAAAGCCCAGTAGTCAAATCCCTGGAACCAGGTATGCGAGTAGCTTTTGGGCAGCTTGATAAAATGCTGGATTGGTATCTGCAGACCCAAATGTTTATATTGTATTAAGATTATTTGGCTAGAAAAAAAAAAAAAAAATCTCTACTCCACTAGTACAGGAGAATGTGACAATAGAGTAGCAGAGGAAAATGCCAGTGGGAATACAGGTATGTTATTGTGTTAGGTGTATGTTGATAGAAGGACATTGGTTGGTTAGAAGGCTATGAGCTGATAAAGCCACTGAATAGTGTTTTTATATTACTTACAGCACAACTGTAATTATGGATTATTTAAATAAGAATTAATATCTGAGTTGAGCTTGTGGCAGAGACTCAAACGCAAGCGGTGGTAAAGCTGAAGTTAAGCAAATTACCAACTGGACCAAAGTTTCCTGGTTGAAGTGTGGCTTTATGCATATGACAGCAAAATATTTGTGCATCTCCATATATTAGGGAAGAATATAGCAACAATACTTAAAAGGACCACTCAGAGATTGTGTAGATTTTAGTTTCTGTCAAAGTAAACAGGGATTCCTATGGATTTTGTCTGTATTTGCTCTTTGCTGTAAAGAATTTCTTTCTAATTTCTACCATATGCAATCTCTGAAGTATACGTAGTAGCTGTGAACAAACTGAGTGGAAACAAAACAGTTTTAATGTTGTCTAACAATTTGACATTTTATTTGCGTCACTTATATCCTAATTAGGCTGAGCAGAATACACTGCTCTGTATGCTGTATAAACAGAATTTTTAATTCAAATGCTATTCAAAGTTGAAACTCTCTGAGGTTATTCACAAGACTGTGGACCAGGTGCACAAAGGAGGCAAAGATGCTCTTGTCCTAAGTGTTCACCTGGCACCACAAGACTTTTCCTGTGCCTAGAGACATGATATTTCTCTAAATATTAGGTCTCAGGGGTGCCTGCCTATGTACTGCTTGGCATGTACAGTGCTGCTGAAATCTCAGTAGAACTGGTGAACTCCTTCAGCTTAAACAGCTGAGGGACTTGGAAACAGAAAGGTGTCTCAAGGAAACATAGACAAGCGAAGTATTCCTCTGCTGCCCATAGTGTGAGTGGCCAAAAGCTATCTGGGCATGAAAAGCACTCTGCTGAGGCACGATGCTTCAATCTGGGCACAGGGCCATGCTAAAATGGATCTATAGCTTCCAGGCCACAGCTGGCCGGTGTCTGTGAGCTCAGAGCTGGCAGAGAAACTCTCAGACATCTTAGGCAAATGTGTGGGGTAGATTTATGTAAGTTTCTCCAGACCCCGCAGAGAAGAGAGGCATTCTGTTAGATATGCATATAATGCTTATCCCCAAAGAAAACACAGCAGGGGAGAAAAATATAACCTCAGTTCTGATCACTCTAAGGCCCAGTCTGAAATCCCTCCATGTCTTTGGATGACTCATCCTTCCTGGTGCCAAAGTCACGCTCTTCATCGCCAAGGCAGAGGGCAAAGTCATATGTGGACGGTTGTATACCTCAGCTCTTTTACTTGAAATTGTTCCACTTAGGGGTGGGCTAATTGGACAAATTAAAACCAAACTCATTCACTGACATAACATCTTGAGTTGCTGGTGTGGCATGTGAAATGTTTTTTTCACCAAACGGGACAGCTTGACTTGGTGAATAACCCTCAAGCTGGAATAACTTGATTGCTTCATATGACATGGAAGAGTTGCAAACAGGAATCTGGGGAGGGGGAAAAAAAGGTGCTGGAAATCCATCTGTAATTTTGTGTGCTAACACACAACATGCCCTGCCTCTTCATTTTAACTAAACAAAATCTACTGTGCATGATTCTAAGAAAAATAGGAAGAGTTCAGCTGTTATTTCCCTGCCACAGGTTTAGATAGCTGAGTGGTAAACCTGCTTCTTTCCACTGTGCTGATGGTAATTACAGAGAGTTAAATCCTGCAACAGATGCTTTAACTTATATCAGCTTAGCGTTTTGCCCTGAGGCTTTAATGCAAATTTTCTGTATTTTAAGAACATTTTAGGGGACTCGACTAAAAAGCTCAATGCGGTCTTTTATTGACCAGCTTAATAGCAAATGCCTACCGGAATGTTTGCCTTAAAACACTTTGATACAAAGAGCTCTCCAGCAGCCCCATGACAGGGCCAGTTCTTAAGTCTTTAAACTGGTAAGCACGTCATTCCCATCGGCTTTCAGAGGGCAAGGACAGCACGACCAACTGCTTTGTGAAACCCTCCGTGAATATAAAGTACCTGACACTTCTGACACGTTCAAACTCTCCTGTGGAGCTTAATACCCTGCAGCACCACTTAAATCTTGAAAGCTGTCATTCTTCTCATCTCTTTCCCACCATCGGGAAACTGTCCCTCACATGGCAGAGTGGCTAATTCGCAAGCTTCAAACCCAGCTTGGAAACCAGCAACAGAGCGAAGCTAAATAGAAGGCTGAGCACTGAATGTGCTTGGAGGAAAAGAACTATTCCCTTTCTAGCCATGAAAAAGAAACACCTCCCCACCACCACCCCGCATTTCACACGTGAGAAAGTGCAGTCGGGTGCCGTTTGATCGCAGACTCAAGGTGCTGTTGCAAAGTGGCGTAGAAGTATCTCAGACAACAGGATTTATCTGCCCCTCCTTGCACCCTTACACCTGGAGCAAGAAGCGTTGCTAAAACACAAATGGTACTGCTTCACGTTTTGCAGCTCAGCTGAAGCCTTTCTCCCCTGTCACAAATGTGTGCAGCCTTTCTCCTCCGAGATGCATTTACAGCTTTTTTTTTCTTTCTTTTTTTTTTCGATGTGAGGCAGTCATCTATTTATGCTAAGCAGACATTGCTCTGCAAAGCCACCATGCAATGTTTATCAAACATGTTGTGAATTAAGCATCTGTTAAAGCAGGCAAACTGCAAGAAGAACTTGAAGATCCCTGCTTAGAATAAAGGGAGTTTTTCTTCCCTAGTGGACTCTCCTTCTGCGGTGACTTTTCAAGCCTATCTGGGAGTATTCCCCTGCAACCTTCTTTAGGTCAACCTGCTGTAGCAGGGGGTTTGGATGAGATCTCCAGGGGTCCCTTCCGAACTGTGCCATCCTCTGATACTATGTGGTGGCTGTTTGCTCTTGAAGGATCTAGGAGATTCTGCATGCCTGCCTTCTGCTGACTCTTAGCACATGCTTTATTTCTATGGCTTTGGTTTAGGTAATTAGGCTCATCAGATCTGCTTGGCAAGGGTTTTGTTTTCTCAGTCATATCTGTGTTCTGTTAATTCTTTTCCAGCTGCATTCTCAGATCACTTTCTTTTAAGCTTTAAGAGCTTTTAAATTTCATGTCTTGATGTATTTTTTCTATTATTATTATTACTAAAAATGCGTATGGGGGTTGATATTATTTTCCACTGATGAGGAATTATTTAGATGACTGAGATAAGTGTTTTTCAGTCTGAGATTTGCCACTTGACCATGCATCTACTTTCCAGTTAGTAATTCAAAGAAGAGATAAACTAATTGAGGGAGCTATTTGAACAAAAAAATCACATTTTTCAAGGTGTTCACTTTTCTGCCCTGTGTGCTAGTTAGAGTAAGCTGTATTTTCAGTGCTTTGGAGAGCTTTGAAGGAGTGATGTTGACAGTATTGCTAAGTCAGCTCAATTTGAGGAGGCAAGTGACAAAAACTAATTTAGATTTTACCTGAAGAGGTTGCAAAGAGCTCAGAGGATGCTTTTCAGTAGAACCTTGCGTGTAGCAGAGGAGGGCTGGGAGATGGGAGAAGAGGAAAGAAGCAACAAGAATTCTGGGGAATGTGCTTTATCCAAAGCAAGTGGACCTCCAAGAGGGTATCGGTCTACAATGTGCTGGCTGGATCTGTGTGTGGCACATCCAGCAACAGCTGCTAAAGGTGCAACTGCTGCTAAAGATGTAGCTGCTGCCAGATGACACCATGGTCTAAGGAAATCAAATGTATGGGGTAGGGGAATTGCTGCAGGAGGGAAGCAAAACTGAGCAGCAGGAGAGGAGCTGTCTCTATACCCTGTTCCAGGAACAAATATTGTTGTTAATGAGCTCATTCCTATGTCACTATTCCAGGGAATTAAGTGCTAATCCACCAACAATTGACCCTTCAACTGCACAATATTTTTGTAGAATTTAATTTTGAGGCTTGTGCTATGTTCTTGGAGGAAGAGACCTGTGCAAACCATGGCTGAGTGCCACTTGCTGCCCCTCCATGCTGCCTGCTTCTTCTGGCTGACCAGAGATATTTCTGTTAGCTTGATTGCATCATGGAAAGACCAGATAGATAAAGATGGCCCAAGAGGATGACCTTAAAACCTAATGTGGCCAGTGGGTTGATTTACTTGGGAAGTGTGTAGGTGACTACTTAAGTTTTCTTCCACGGTTGTGCAGATGCTGTAGAGGCTGCAGTTAGGTTTTGAAGAGCATTTTATTATCTTCAAAATAAAACCTTGTTGGTCTTGCTGTGGTTTGATGCAAGGATTGTGCTTTTAACCATACAAGCAGCAAAATCCAGTCACAGATGAAGCACTATGTATTTGTTCATGAGCAGTCATAGTCTCAAACAAGCCATGTGTAACAAGGGATACTAAAATGTTCATCTGGCAGGACTATTTTCAGCATGTTCCTTTCATAACTTAGCTGAATTAAATCTAATTTCCGATCACATATTCCTCAAAAGGGAATGGCAACCTAAGCCGTACTTGAAAGTGGGAGAAATCAAAAGCCTGACTCTTCACACCCATCACTAAAGAGTGGTAAGTGCTGATTCTCCAAACAAAATGACTGAAATGAGAAATAATTGACAGACAGCTACCGAGGTTACTCTTTGTTCCAATTCTAAGTCTTTTGAGATACTGATATGAATAAACTATAAAGAGTATTAAACTTTTGTTTGCCTTCTAACCCTTCTAGGCCCAGGTCAGTTTTACTGGGGATATTTTGGTGAAACTTGAAGGTGTTTTAGCACATCCATCTGATGGCAAAGCAACATTTGCTAATTGCTGACCTACGGCACAGAACTACCTTTAAGTAACTGAAATGCTCATGAAGACAGAAATAGGATACACAGATTTGTGTTTTGTGATGAAATCTACAACAAGTGAAGCTTTTGACCTGCTTTTGTGAACAGCAGGAGTGAGAGTAGCAAGAGGAATACCTCTTAACATTTAGCAGATCTTTATTCTCAACTCTCAGACTGCAAATGTCCTTGCTGAGAACACTGAGACCATAGAATCGTAGAATCAGTCAGGGTTGGAAGGAACCACAAAGATCATCAAGTTCCAACCCTCCCTAGATTAGGCTGGACAGAGCCTCATCCAGCCTGGCCTTAAACACCTCCAGGGAAGTGGCCCCAACCACTTCAGCAGAATGTACATCTGAAGCAGAGATTATTGTCACTTTGTCTCTTCAGTTGTTCTTAGTTTTATAAGTGCCATGTTGAAATATCAATTTCAATATCTAGTGAGAATGCAAAAAGCTGAAACTTCAGGATATTTTTGTTTGCAAAACAAGTTCCCAAGTCTTGCTTAACAGCAAAATTCAGGTCCCTGAAATATTAATCACTTGACTGTTTACCTAATATCATAATTTTTTTAGCCAGCTGAAGCAAGATATGTTCATATCCATTAATATTCAGGAACACATCTCATAATACACTTCTTCCTTCAGGTATAACCATTTCAACTGAAAAAAGAAAAAAAAAAGATGAGTCTTTTTGATCATAGTGTTAAAATATGATCATTCCCTCCCAGGAATGCTTTGAAGTCAAGTGTTTATGCTCGGTTAGATTTACAAATGTCTAACACAAATACATCAGCTCCCAAGATGTATGTTATGCTTCAACGAAGTGATTGGTTATTAAATTGTGCATTAATAAAAACAATTGGTTCTCTTTGTAGCTCAACTCCCTTTGCCCTCGCTCTATATACAATAATGTCAAATAGCTCTCTGCAGTACTTTTGCCTGCCTAGAACTATACCATAATCATAATATGTGAATTTATATTATGCATGAAAGGTCATGGCCTATGAGGAAGTCAGTTTCTTTTCATGGATGTGCTCCTTAAGAGTTAGCACTTAGGGAAGTGAGGCAAAAGGGGAAAACCACAGGCTCTGCACAGAGTGTGATCTAAAACCTTGATCCTGTTTTGAAAAAAAAAAAAAAAAAGAAAAAAAGAAAAGCACATATTTAGCAGGCTATTTGGTTAATAATGGAAAACATAAATAAAAGATCTCATAGATCAAGGAAAATGTGAATTCCAGTACTGAATAGAGGCCTGGATCTACTCAAATGGGGGGAAAATAAAACCCCAAACTATACTATACTTCTAGGAGCTTACCCATGTCAAACAGCATAATTTACTGGTGTAAGAAATGTAAAGATTACATTTGCATCCCTTACTCAAAAGACACTAACATCAGAACATCATGGAATTGATGAAGAAATAGATTCAGACAGGGCAAATGCAAAGATTTTAGCACTCCAAGGGTGGTTTCACTCTTTTCCCTCCTGCCCCTGACTTGACTCATTATCTTCAGCTGGCCTCACACACTCTTACAGGTTGCAGCTGTGGAAGCAAAGCACTTGGACTGAGTCTACCTTTGCTAGCAAAGTGCCAGAAGCAGGCTCTCATTAGCTGGCTGGTGGCATTCTCACCTTCCTTCCTCTCCACACTGTGTTTGGCAGCACTGCACAACCATCAGAGGCGTCGCTCTTTTGGTTCTTTACCACCAGAACTAACTGCTCTGCTGCTCCTGTGAGTACATCTGAGCCTTTTAAAAGGCACCAGTCTTGAGGAATATGACAATGCACTGCCATACGATGGCTGTAAATTTTAATTTGCACTATTGAAGAAGGTAAACTTTGCTCATGTATTTTCTGCAGGGCACAGGTTTCCTTTTAGTTGGTGCTTTTATGTAATACTCTCAACAGGGCATTGCATTTTGTTTTCTAAAAACACAAGTTTGTTTGTAAAATATCAGGAGGCACTTAAACCTAAGGAAGAGTTCTCTTCCAGTTGTAGAAAAAATAAATGCCCTTGTGACATTTGACTCTCTGGGTCAGCGTTTTTGCTTTGAGCAATAACTTCTCTGGCACTTGCACTAATGTTTTAACCAAAACCCATTCAAGTCAGGAAATAAATAGACGAAGGAAGGAAGCAATCATATTTTTGCAGGCAAATATGCCTAGGTGCCAACTCCACAAAAAATTAACTAGCAGATTTTTGAGCCTCCCTGGGTCTGGAAATGTGCCAGACAGTTTGGCAGATAATGTGTAGGAGCAACACATCCTGCTAAGGAAGAGGTAAGTGATATTCCTTGGCAAAGGAAGGGAAAATTCAGCTTGTGGCTAGTGTAAAAGCTTATGAGAAAACACTTTTTTTTTTTAAACAATAATTTAAGTTTTCTTAGCAAATGTATTTCAAAAGCTCACATTTGCATGGATAATCCATGAATGAATACCTATTCAATCACAGCTGCCAGTTCCTCTTGCTTTTTATCTTTAGATAAGTCAACATGGCAGTTTCAAATTGTGTTTCAGATAAACTCTCAGGCAGTCCAATATAATAAATTGTCACGGGCAATACATTGAAAAATCCTTGCAGGTACTGTTCTCCAGCTTCTCCATTCAGTTTTGGTGTGCTAGGTGATGACTGCTTTCTTTGGATGCTTAGAAACAGGAGGTCAAACTAACCTTGTGAATTAATCCAAACGTTTATAGCACCGAAATAGAGAAAGGCAGTGCTGAAAGACCAAACCTTACATCCTCTTTTCAGAGCACCTTTGGCTAACACCTCAGCTAGCCAAATACCTCTGAACCCCTACAGATTAGTATCTCTTTTGATCGAAGTTCTGAATGACCTTCTCTTCCTCCATTCATCGGAGAGAAGCCTAACCAAAAAAGTCTACTCAATCACAGCTTCTCCTTGTAAATACTCCCCCTAGATGAGTTACAGCAAGGATTAGTCTTCTGAGGCATACAAGTTGGAGCCATAGAGGAAATTTTTGCTTCCAGCTTAAAGGGAGCCATAAGATAAATGCCCATAATTGTATGGATATGATAACCTGACCCAGCAATACCTAGTCTAAATAAGCTCCTGGAGCAATGAGTCAAAGCCATCAAAGGTCAACTTGTAGGGAAGAGATTTGGTAAGATATTCAGGTAAAAAGCTTCTGTACTTCAGAAAAAAATCTGAGATGAACAAAAATGTCCGTTAGTAGTTGTGGTAGGGACATCAGACATTTGTAAAACAAGCTAAGAAAGGCAAAATACACTAAAATGTAAATACATATTTATTAAATTAAATAATAGTATCCTGAGTTCTTAAATGATGTGCACCAGTCTGTGATCTGATTAGGGTTAGATGTTTGTGACCAGCTTACTCTTTCAGATTGAAGAATGAGGCAGATGTTTAGAGCTCCTTATCTTCTAAGAAAGGAGGTTTGTGCTCACAGTGCCTGAGGGATTAAACCATTCACTGCCTAACTTTTGAACTGTTTTAATTCCATTCCCATTTCTGTCATTGCATGGTTCATCTTTAGGGCCTAGTTCATTACTTTGTCAGTTTTTTGCTCTATCTTCTTGTAGTCAATTCACAATCACTCAGGTACGAATCATTCAACAAAAGAAAGTGAGTTATTCTATATCAAAATTGGCTTTAAATCTCCATGTTGAGCTCTGGATTTATGTTCTTAAAGGCTCTTGATGCTTACTGTTGAGAAATAGGCTACTGACTACTTTTATCCATCAGAGCATACTAGTAGGGTTTCTCTCAAAACCTTTATAAATAGAGGAAGAGAAACTATAACTGGATTTATTTTTTTTTCTCTGAAGTGGCCTCTGATGCAGCAGCACAGCATTTACAGAGAGATTCTGCTGCTTAACCAAACCTTTGGTTTGATGTGTCTTAATCTACTCTGAGAGAAGTACTTTCAGAATGTTTTCCTTCTGTGCTTGTCCACAAAGAGATTTTACAACCTTTCTAAAGAGTGTGCAGCTTCAAGAGGCAGGAAATGTGAATTCCATAATGCTCAAGGGGAAGAATTGGTTTCCACCAAAGTCACTGGCTGAAGAAGGCAGATTTGGGATGTTGCTTGCCAGCTAAAAGTAGATCACTTAGGAAAAACATTAAAAGAAGATAGTGATTAAACAAATTCAAACCCTGTGAGCATCTTCGTGGCCTCCTTTGGACTGACTCCAGCAGTTCCATGTCCTGCTTGTGTTGGTGGCTCCGTAACTGCACATTTTTAAAATAAGTAACTCCATATTTTAAATTGACACTTCCTCCATTATTTACAGGCAGATATGTGTCCCAAAACCATGCAAAATGAATCAGTAACTACCTACACATTGCTGATGAGACTGCCAAAGCATTTCTCATTTCAGACACTGATTAAAGCATCTCTGGCATTTGTCACCTTTAAGGACCCGAAATGAAGACTTTTCTAATGGGTCACATAACTGACAGGATAACTTCTGTCATCTGTTTGCAATTTAGTTTCTTCCCTGAATCCTCCTTGTAAAAAGAATTGAGCTTCCAGATAGTAGCTGCTACTTCAATTTCCTGCTGCTGCTGACATTAGAAGTTATCTTTATTGGCTTTCCTGAGGAATCATGCTCCAGTCTTTGTGAAAGCATCAGTGTTATTGAGGCTTCTAATGTTCAGTTAAATTCTTTTTTTTTTTTTCTTCTTTCTTATGACAGATTTATTTTTAGCTGTATGCTGTGTTCTGTGTTTTGTTCTTTATTTTTTTTTTCTCTTCAAAAACTTAAAGATTTCTAGTTTGATTCTATGACCAAGAAAGTGAAAGATGTGAAATGTCTGAGCTGTGACACTTGAGGTCTGCCACTTTTCCCAACTCAGAAAACAGACCTCCTACCTAATTTGCCTGGTTATTGTTCTCATCTTGAAAATCCCATCAGGGATGGGGACTCTTCCACTTCCCTGGAGCAGCCTGTGCCATTGCCTCACAACCCTTTCAGTGAAGAAATTTTTCCTGATGTCCAATCTAAACCTTTAACCTAGCCTATGGTAGAAGTCCAAATGTAACTGTATTCCAGACAGGTTTATGGGCAGATTTTCTCACATAATGAGTGTTGCCTTACTTGGGAAGCTTTGAATTGGATACTGCAAGTCACACTTGCAGTATTTATCATAAATGGCTAATCCTAACTCCAGCTTCTGTGTCCATGATCAAAATTCCAAATATGAAATTTATTCCTTCTGCAGGCAGCCAACTGTAATGAGTATTAGTGTACAGGAGTGTTACTCTGGCATATCTTCATAGACTATTCATTCCCATAACTTTTATCCTAACAGCCATGTTCTGTGTTTTAACATCTTTCTGGTGCTGGGCTGTCTTTCCAAGGGTAACATCCATATTAAGTATAAGAAATCTCTTGTGAACACTGAAATTGGATGCTGGAAATTAATTNGCTCATTGTGCAATAGTGGTCAGAAGACAGCTTTTTAATTCTTGGGGGTATGCTTCAGTTAATACACAGGCATGATTTATGTAGTGTCCATGTAGGACTGCAGCTAACATTTAAACTTCCTTCAGACACCTTTGTTTCCTCTTCATCTGAGATTAATATAAACAGTTTCTGGGGAGAAGACAGAAAATACACATGTAGTACACATAAACCTAGTGTACTACGTGTGTGTGTTTGATGTAGTATACATAAAACCTAGTGACTTTTTAAACCTGGTTTTAGGGAATCTCTGTGTGTGTGTTTTAAATATTTATGGATACATTACCTCTCCCAGCTACTTATAGAGGAGAGAAACTTCTGAAGCCAGTTAAATGTCATATCCTTGTGAATAAACTGTAAAAAGGATTTCTATGTAGTATAAGAATTTCATAAGCTATTAATGATTTTATACACACTGCTTCCTATAATGAGGGAGGGGTCGTGTGTGCAATTACACTTCAAGCATCTTTTTCCCATTTCCAAAGGAGGTCACTTTTTGTGTACAGTTGCTTTGTTTGTGAGGTAATCACATTTTGTGGATAACTTGTGCTGTTGGGTTAATATTCAAGTTTTGGCCTGGAGGGAAATACTGAAGAATAAAGAATACCTTGTTGCATTAAATGAGTCCACTCCTAAATGTGCATTAAAGAGCTCTGCTGGGTCAGTAGCCACATAACAAATATTTGGGTGAATAAGACATAAAATGTGCCACATATGGAGAAATCCCATCATATTTAAGCAAGCATTAAAATGGCTTTCAGAGCCTCTCCAAGTTTTCTGAGCAGTTAAAACTGGTTTTAATTGTTTAATAGAATTTTAAAGCAACTATGAGAAAGTTCTCTCCGAGACAAACTATAACATATTTAATCCTTCTTGACGGATTGTCCTTTGCCTTAATGCTACAAATTTTTTTTTGCAGTACTGCTTTTAGTGTTCTGAGTCAGTCCAAAACTTCAATTAACTCTTGAAAAGCCTTTTGGAACTTGCCCAGACCAGGAATCCTGTGACTTAACTAGCTCTAGTAGGAGATCTGTCCTTAATATAGAACTTTAATTTCCTTTTGTTGTAAACTTTGTAAATGGTTGCTTGCATTATCCCTGGAGAACATAGAGGAGAGTTGATGCTTGCCTTCTAGAGAAAAGGCATTATGCATATTTAAAGTCTATGATCATCTCCTACTTCAGGCCTTACTCCTCTAGACTAAACAAGCTCCATTATTCCAAGCTTCCCTCATAGGTCGTTTTCTGCACCTCTTATCATTTTTATTACTCTTCTCTGGACTTTATCCAGTTTGTTTACATCTTTTGTAATGACTCAAGCCTGCTCTATGTCCTCTAGCAGAAATACATTCCCTCCTAAGGTAGTTAAGACCTGATTTTAAAACCAGACAATTAGGATTAAATGGTTTAATGGCAAAGTGACCCTGGCATAAAACATGTTTGTTTCTTTATGAAGCCTAAAAAATTACCCAAGAATTTTTTTTTTCAGCCAAGAAAAAAAAAAAAAAAAAGAAANAGTTGTGAAAAAAAATGAAGATTTTTCTTTTTTTTTTTTTTGCTGCCTCTGTCAGACAGAAGAGGTCTACATAATTTGGATTTTTTTTTTTTTCCTTTTGGTGAAAAATGATTGATATGATACTCCTGACCTACTGTAGTATTTAGGGTCCATTCCTTAAATGCAGACAGAAACAGTCTCGTCTTCGTGGTATTGCAATCACTTTCTTCGTAGTTCTAGAAGTTTTGCTTTGCTTCATTAAAAAAAAAAAAGAAGTTCTAATAGAAGTATAGAAGTATTTTTAAACAGCTATCAGTGGAATTTAGAGTAAGAAAAAGAAGGGAGAGAAGAAATCTGGTGTTTGAACTGCACTTTTTATGATTACTGATCAATTATTGCTTAATATTTCTCCTTTTTATCATTTGACTGATTCCTAAGTCATTATCATTGCTTTTTATACAGACATAAGTATTGCACTTCCCAGCTGTCTGCTAGTAAATATCTGTATAACTATGGGATATGATATTTCTTGTCTTCTCTTCCTTAAGCAGTTATTTGAGAATTAGAAAGCACAGCTCAGGCAAAAGGGTCAGAGGGAATCTATAACATTCTGAGTTTGCAGATATGTGGAAAAGGTTTGTTTTCCCCCTGGTCTCTAAAGCTCAGCTTTTGACTCTGTGAGGCTGGTAGATTCCATTGAAGGCTAGATTTAGTGTTTGACGTCATCATTCCTACCTCCCCTTATGTTCATGCTTGTTTGTGCCAGGCTTAATATGCCATGTGGGTCAAATTCAACTGAGTACAGTTACTTTGCTAGCATGTCCTTGAAAATAAGTATTTATTTTAGGGTTTTTTTTCCCTCCTTTTGTAATGATACCTAGCTCTGATATTGTACTTTAGTAGTCTGCTGATGTTTGTTTTGGTCACCTTTAATCTGTGTGTCTAAGCTGGTGTAACACTGATGGTTACGTAGCAAGTTGCACATCTTTTTCTCTGTGTTCAGTACTTCAGGGGATTCAGTTTGAGATTAACAGCTGAATTTGCTTTTGTTGTACATAGTGGAGATGTAGTCACTACCAATAAGGTCTTAATCTTGGGTTGGATCTTACCCCTAATCTTATCCTAATTTGCTCTGTACTTGCTGAGACTTTAACTTGAAAGTAATTCTTAACATGATGAATCTTTTTGTTAGGAGAAGAAATTAAAGTGAGGAATAAAAAGCTTTAGAATTTTCTTTTTGTTTGGACTAGGGATCCAGAAGGTTATATACCAGGCCAAAACTTTCACCTCTCTCAAATCCATAAAATTAGAATAGGAAACTCTTTCCAAGCTTTCAGAGTGCTTTGGCACTTCTCTGCTCGGTCGGAGAAGTGAAGGTAAGTTCAACTATGAAGGAGAAGTTTAAAGACAGTGTTTCAGTCATTGCCCCTGACAAATGGTGTTTTTTCAAAGTTTCAGTGGGGTGCAGCTATTCAGGAGACCTGCTTCACTTTTGCAGTATCATCAAGTAACAGTAGTGATTGTTTTTTAGTGGTTCTTTTGTAAAATACAACCTCCTTTCCCTTGTCCATTTTTACATTTCACAATGTTATCCCATTCGGAACGGTATGTTCCTGCACCTGAAGAGTGAAATGGGGTGGCTTGGAAGAGAGAGAATCTATTTGAGACCTTGTGTGTGCAAAATGAAAAAAGCAGCAAAGGGGATATGAGGGCGAAGACTCAGTTTTTCTGAAACTGTTGGCCTCAGTTCTAGCAGGGGAAAAAAAAAAAAAAGAAAAGGAAAAAAAAAAAACCCAAATGAACACTCCATAGGTTTTGTATAGATCAGCTTTTCTGCTGGACTTGGTGCTGCCTGCTTATTTCAAATAAAGAAGCAATTTTTTTCTCTAGTGTGTCAGTCATGAAAGATTTACAGGAGGGGTGGATGGGGATGCATTCAAATGCAGTCAGAGGCTTCATGATGGGACAGATTTTTTCCGTTACTGTTAATCAGGAGGTAGTGATGCGAGCCAGTGATACAACCAGGCAAGCTCATGTGTCTTGTAAGCAAGCTTTTTAGTCATGCTCTTAAACCTTAAAATAATCCTGAATGCTCTCCATTTTTAGCAATGAGGGGGAAAAATTAAAAAAAAAAACCCAACAAACCAACAATAAATCCCAAACCCTTAATCTCTTCAATACTGTCTGTCCTTTCCCATTCTTCAGAGGTTTGGAAACAGACGTACCACCTGCCTGCCAGGCAACATGTCCAGGGATCCTTATCCATTTTCCCAGCTGCTTGCCAGAAACTGGGTTAAGAAAAAAGGAGACTGAAGATAGCAGTGAGGCAATCTTGACAGCCTGCTCCTTACCATTAAGGTGCTGAGTGACCAAAGGTGCTCTCTTCTCCTGAGCCCCGCACGTTGCCACCCCTGGGCTCAGTGCCTGTACATTGCATAGGCTTTGCCTATGTATCTTCTTTCCCACAAGCTTATCCTCTGCAGCGCTTTTAATCCACGCAGAGATGACAGCTGTGTATACGACCCAGTCAGTTTTAAAAGAAACAGGCTTTGTGTGTGCTGGTTTGCTCACCGTGAGTAATATTTAGGTTAAGAACAGTGAGTCCTTTCGTAGTACTACCATCAGTCCACAAGATGTCATGCTCTGACAAAAATGGCCATTTCTGCAGTACCTGGAAAGTTCTAAGGGACTGCCCGGTCAGAGATGGCACAAGCTGTTCAGGCAGCCTCAGCTTAAGGTGTTCAGACAAGCAGAAGGCCACCCTTGAGCAAAAATGTTCTGAGATCTACTGCCATCCCTGGCTGAGATCTGAGTTGCCAGATTGATTTAGTCTCTAAATTATTAAGAGGGAAAAAATGTACCCTCAAGCTCTCTCTCATAGCTCTGCACAAGTTGCAGGCTCAGTGGAAGGGATAGGAATTTCACCAGGTTGTCCAACTGAAAACTTGATTCTGTTGTTTTGAATACGCTCTGTGGTTGGCAAAAGTGGATCTGTTTCACCAGAGGAGGTTGAGGTTGGATATTAGGATTTTAATTTTTTTTTTTTTTAACTGAAAATGTAGCCAAGCTTTGGAACAGGCTGCCCAGGGAGGTGACGGAGTTCAACAAATGTGCACTTTGGGACATGACAGTGTTGGATTGACAGTTGGACTCAATGATCTTAGAGGCCTTTTCCAAACAAAATGATTCTATAAATGTACCAAAACCAATAAAGTTTATTCCAGCTCTCAGACTGCTCAATTTATGCAGTAAGTACTTCGAATACTTCTAGAAGTTGTTGATTCCTACTTTGCTGCTGCACAGCTTATTCCTTACAGCAACATTAACTTTCCCTGCCTTTGAAAAGATCATACTGTTTGTTCTTTGGTCTGTCTCTGTGTTGAGTAGTTGAGCTCTTCATACAGAATCACAGAATATATCTGGTTGCAAGAGACCTTCAAGACCATTCAGTCCAACCCTCAACCTAGTGCTGAAGTGTCAGCACTAAACCACGTCCCTAACAGCCAGGTCCACATGGAGCTTGCACACCTTCAGGGATGGTGACTGCAACACTGCCCTGTGCATTTCAATGTTTGAGAACCCTTTCAGTGAATATTTATTTCCTAATAGCCAGCCTAAACCTCTCCTAGTGCAGCTTGTAACCATTTCTTCTAGTCCCGTTGCTTGCCACCGAGGAGTGGAGGCTGCCCCTTCCTTGCTCCAACCTCCTTCAGGTAGTTGTAGAGAGCAATGAAGTCTCTGTTCAGACTCCTTCTACACTGAACTATACCAGACACTCATTGCAGTAGGAACTGTAGAAGTAACTATGAAGGATAATTCTATTTCTCAAATGAAAAGAATTAAGTTGAAAATTGAGGACCAGAGAAGGTATTTATTGTATATTAAATACACCTTGACAATTTTATATACACCAAATGACAGTAGTGGAGGGATGCAGCAGATCTGCCAGTCTGTGTTGCAGTAAGGGAGGTGCCATTTGGAGGGAGGAGTGGAACAAGTGCAATGTTCCATTGGACAAAGTGTTTGGTGAATTTTGAGACACACAGGCAGTATTCTGTGGGTAATGAGAGGAAGAGGTTGGTGTTTTCCATGGATATGTTTAAGGGTCGTTTGGATGTGGTGCTTAGGGATATGGTTTAAGAGGAATCTTTTTGAATAGGGTTATAGGTTGGACTTGGCGATCATGAAATGGTGTAGTTTGGAAGGGACCTCAAAGATAATCCAGTTCCAACCCCCTGCCATAGACAGGGACCTATCCTGAGGGTCTTTTCCAACCTGGATGATTCAGTGGATGTTGCAATATTCGTGTGTTTCCCCTTCTGCCTATGTTCAAATCAGCTGAGTAAGAAATATTAACCTTCCCCATAAAACCTTGTCTCATTATGTCCTTAAGCTGCTATGCCCAACATTGCATTTTGTTATGAGGAATGAGTAGGGTACGTAGGACAGAGAATATTAGATTCTTGATAGTCTAGGAGCCAGCTAATGAGGAGGGAGAGCTGGCAGTACTTAAAGATAAGCATTGATTTGCAAGAAAGGGTATTATTAAATGGAATCCTCAGGGAACTGAACTCTGCTATTTTCACTTAACAAATGCACCAGTATAAAGGTGTGATCAATATAAAGGACATCTGGGATCTCAAAAGATAACTAACATCTAAATGATCCTGAAGCCTCAAGCAACAGAACTGGAATAAAATTGCTTTATATAAAATGTAATATTGAAGCTGAAAAGTTACTAAGAACCAATGTGAGGTAGGTGCTTTTTGGCTTTGAACAGCTGGAGTGAAGGATATGAAGCACTGATTCAGTTATCTTGTGAGCATGAGTCATGTTATAGTGCCTTGAGATGGCAAATTCGATTTCTGTTTACCTCAGCAGAGGTAGGCACAAGTAGCATCATTGCAGAAATGAGAGACTGGAATTCCTCTGAAGTGCTCTGCAAAATTATGGCCACTTACAAGAAAGAGCAATTCTACTTGGAGTAAACGTGGGGAACAGCTATTAAGATGAAGGACAGAAGGGACCTGAATGTTTTTGCTTGATCACATCCTTATCAAACTTCATTTTTCTTAACACTGTCTGAAAACATATTATTTGAAGCAGAGTTATGCAAGATAAGGTGTAACAAGCTTAATAACTGTTTGCAAACAGGTCAGGAATTTTAGCCTGAAAACTAGACCATGTTATACAGTTTTCACAGGAGGAAGATTCCTGTAAGAGGCTCCTAGTAAGAATAATGATAGAAGTATATATTATTTTGTAAGATTAGGATTTAATGAGCAATATAGTTGTAGGCAGTTGCCAGGAAATATGTCTGACAGTCTCAAAGGGGCCTTGTTTATCCAGCCCAGAGGTTTTGACAAAGGTAGACATATTCAAGAGAGACACTGAGGTACTGGAACATGCCCAGAGAAGGGTGACAAAGTTTGTGAGGGGCCTGGAGCACAGCCCTGTGAGGACAGGCTGAGGGCGCTGGGGGTGTGCAGCCTGGAGAAGAGGAGGCTCAGGGCAGACCTCATTGCTGTCTACAACTACCTGAAGGGGGGTTATAGCCAGGTGGGTGTTGGTCTCTTACCCTAGACAACCAGCAGCAGAACAAGGGGACACAGTCTCAAGTTGTACCAGGGAAATTACAGGATGGATGTTAGGAGGAAGTTCTTCACAGAGAGAGTGATTGGCATTGGAATGGGCTGCCCAGGGAGGTGGTGGAATTGGCACGCCTGGAAGTGTTCAAGAAAGTCTGGATGGAGCACTTAGTGCTATTGGCTGATAGGTTGGACTGGATGATCTTGGAGGTCTCTTCCAACCTGGCTTATTTTATTCTATTCTATCTTATCCAGCATTTTTTTTGCACTATGCATGTGTGCTTAAGCTTCTCCAAACGTATGTTCTTAAGAACTCAGTTTACCTTTTTCAGTATTTCAGAAGTTTCCTGTGCAGAACACCCAACAGAACACTACCTGCAACACACTCTCCTTCTATCTAGATAACCAAAGGAGATAGAGAGAAGGGACTGACTTAAATGGACAAATGGCATTTCTCCAAGTCACAAGGAGGCAAAGTATGTGACTCAGAAGTTTGACTCATAATTTACTATCCAGTGACCAGGATTATGAGAGCAATGCCTACAGTGTATTTCACTGGCATATAAAAATTCCCAAGATTTTCTGCCTTTCAAACTTCCAAGTTCCATGTATATCCAAACGCTTCTCAGCCTGTAAGAAATTTTTTGGCATCCTGTGCATTTAGTCATACAAAATACCTCTGAAAGAATAGAAATTTTAACTGAGTGAACGGGTTGCCTAGGGGTGTGGCTGGGGCCAGATCGCTGGAGGTGTTTGCAGCCAGGCTGGATGAAGCTGTGGGCAGCCTGATCTAGGGTAGAGTGTCCCTTGGCATGGCAGGGGGGTTGGAACTAGATGATCCTTGTGGTCCCTTCCAATCCTGGCTGATTCTATAATCACCTCAGAAATATTTCAAAATTTACTGGCAGATGTCTGACACTCAAATTTTCTACCTGCATGGCTGAAAGCAGCTTTAGCTTGCCTGTTCTCTTTTTCACATGACTCTGAACATCCTTGTGTAGCAGATCACAATTCAGACCTCTGGCTCAGTTGACGGAAGGGCTTAGATTAAACCCATTAGCTTTTCCTTTAATGCAAACATCTCACATCACAGGTACCAGGGAATGCTCAACAGCTGATGAGCAATTCCAAGGGGCCACTTAGTTCGCTCTCTGTGTCTTTATCTCCCCAATACTCCTCTGCAGACCTTTTGCTTTCAGTAATAATCTTCTGAAGTGTTTAGAATGTCCTGCTGCTGTTTCCTCCATCTGTTCCTCACTGACAGTTGTCTGACCCTCCCTGTCCACCATATTGGCAATGGCTACACTAAGACCACTAAATGGCATAAAGGTGTCACCTTGTTCTCCTGCATAGCTTTTTATCTTCCCCTTGTTTGTCATACTTTGGATTGGAAAGTGAAATCCTTGCTCCAGGTGCAGCCAAATCCATCACTGATCCTACTAATAATGGAGAAAAAAAAAGGGGGGGGGGGGGAGGGGGAGGTAATAAGGGTGAGATTTCAGTAAACATGGCTTGTGGTAGTGCTTTCCAAACCTAATTTGGAGTCTGCTCAGAAAAAAAAAAAAGGTTTAATTTTCCCGTGGGCTGATATCGCTGTAGCCCAGAAGTGTAATACACCAGTAGCATAAATAAAACATGGAATTTCAAAGGCACATAAATGCTATCGACTCTTGCTGTTGTGGAATAAGATTACACAAGGCAGCACCAAAATCCCTGGAAAGAACAGCAGCGTGGATAGAGAACTGTTGTGACTTGTCTTGGGTTTTAGCAGGCGAGAGATAAAAATACAACATTTGTTTCGAAGCAGCTTTGGGTTAACACTTCTGTCAGTCTGAGGCTAAATCACACAAGATTCTGATTTGGTGTTGGCTGAGCTAAAATCTGTCCATTCTGGAGATTTTGGCTATCTTGAATAAGCAACATGAACAAGGCATTATTCTTTACCCAACCAAATTCTTAAATATCAGCATTCTTGGGGAATCAGGTTTAAAAGAAAAAGCATTTTTCTGATTTTCTTTTTTTTTCTAACAATGGTTTGCAATCTATATGCAGAGAGGAATTCCACAGTAGTGATTTTGTAAATGCAAAACTCGCAGAATCGAAGAATGTTGGGGCTGGAAGGGAGCTCCAAAACTCATCCAGTCCAACCCCCCACCACCAGAGCAGGATCTCCTATACCAGATCACCCAGGAACACATCCAGGCAGGTTTTGAATATCGCCAGAGGGGGGAGACTCCACAACCCCCCTGGGCAGCCTGTTGTAGTCTTCTGTCACCCTCACAGGGAAAAAAAAAAATCCTCCTCATGTTTATATGAAACTTTCTATGCCTCAGCTTCCACCCAGTGCCCCTTCTGCTGTCATTGGGCATCACTCAGCAGAGCCTGGGCTCAGCCTCCTGGCACTCACCCTGCACACATTTATAAATATTGATGAGGTCACCTCTCAGTCCCCTCTTCTCCAAGCAGCACAACCCCAGCTCCCTCAGGCTCTCCTCATAAGAGAGATATTCCATTCCCTTCATCAACATTGTGGCTCTGCACTGGACTGTCTCAAGCAGTTCCATATCCCTCTTGAACTGAGGGGCCCAGAACTGGACACAGTACTTCAGATGCAGTGTCATGGGGACAGGAGAATCTCTATTGACTTATTAGCCACAGTCCTTCAAATCCACCCCAGATGGCATCACCTCTGCTGGCCACAAGAGTGCATTGCTGGCTCATGGTCAACCTCCCATGCACAAGGACCTCCCAGATCCTTTTTGCCTTCACTGCCTTCCAACAGCTCAGTCCCCAACCTATCCTGATCCCTGGGGTTGTTCTTTCTCAGATGCCAGACTCTACACTTGCCCTTGTTGAATTTAATTCAATTTCTCCCTGCCCACCCCTAGAGCCTGCCCCAGTCTGGCTGAATGGTAGCACAGCTTTCTGGTGTGGCAGCCACTCCACCCAGTTTGGTGTCATCAGCAAACTTGCTGACAATGCACCTTGTGCCCTCATCCGGGTCACTGATGAAAATATTGATCAGAACTGATTCCAGCACTGACCCCTGGCCTCCGACTAGACTCCATCCCATTGACCACAACTCTTTGGCTTCTTTCCTTCAACCAGCTCCGAATCCACCTCACTACCTGATCATCCAGACCATACTGTCTCAGTTTAACCAGAAGGATGCTGTGGGAGACAGTGTCAAATGCTTTACTGAAATCAAAGTAAACCACATCCACTGCTCCACCATCATCAGCCCACCTGGTTACATCCTTATAAAAGGCTGTCAGGTTGGTCAAGCATGACTTCCTCTTGTTAAAACCACTTTGACTGCTCCTAATGTCCCCCCCTTGTCCCTGAGATGCCATATCAATGAAAACTATGCTTGAATAATAATTCCCTTTTCTGCCAGGAAAGGTTTTCAGAATATTATGCTAAAATACATGCTGTTAAAATTGGCTTACAGAGATTGACTGATGAGCTGACATACTGTTATTCTTAATGTAGTTTTAAAAAGAGCAAACTTAACTGCATGAAAAATGTGCAGATGAGGAAGAGGTTTTTTGTATATATATATATATATATATTTATTTTTTTTCTCTCAGAAGAGGTTCTAGACAGCTCACAGGTTTCTGCCACTCAGAACAGGAGAAAAAGAATGTTGGCTTTTAAGGGTCCAGCTGTTTTGGCCTTCAGCATGGCTTTGACACATCCAAGGCTGTTTTGTTTGTTTTGGGTTTTTTCTGCCTTTTTCATTGATTGAATGTAATTTTAACTGTGCTGGGTGGGATTGCCATTTAGAATCATCATAAAATATCAGGGGTTGGAAAGGACCTCAAAAGATCATCTGGTCCCACTAATTGTGCTTAGGAAATAACAAAAAAATAAATTCTTAGAATAGAATAAACCAGGCTGGAAGAGACCTCTAAGATCATCCAGTCCAACCTATCACCCAGCCCTAGCAAATGGCACTAAGTGCCCCAGCCAGTCTTGTCTTGAATACCTCCAGGGATGGTGACTCCACCACCTCCCTGGGCAGCCCATTCTGATGGCGATAACTCCCTCTGTGAAGGACTTCTTCCTCACATCCAGCCTATACCTCCCCCAGCACTGAGACGGTCTCACTTCATTTCATTGCTGGTTGCCTGGGAGAAGAAACCAACCCCCACCTGGCTACAATCTCCCTTCAGGTAGTTGTAGAGAGCAATGAGGTCTGCCCTGAGCCTCCTCTTCTCCAGGCTACACATCCCCAGCTCTCTCAGCCTCTCCTCATAGGGAGAATCAAAGAATCCACAACTTCCCATTACTCTTTACTGATTTGTTGAAGAGCTTCCTGGAAATCTGGTCCTGTTAACTTCTTAGTGACCTTAAGGAGAGTGAACAGATGTTTAATCATTCTCTCTCCAGTAGGAACTGTAATTTTGTAATTTTTTTCCCCTCTCCTGATGAATTTCCACTGGTATCACTAAGAGTTTTTCCCTTCACTCAGTTGCTCCAACCCCAAATTCTTACTTCCCATGACATTCAAGCTTCAAGTGCTCCCTAAGATCAACAACCAGCTGCTGATGGCTATAGGTTTTTGTCATGGAAGGACTAATCCCCTTTTACTATCAGATTTCTGACCTGCAAAGTAATACCAAGAGGTATTCCAGAAGGAAAGGGATGAAAGATTTGGCTGCCAAGGATTTTTTAGCTCTAATCAGGCAGCAAAGACATTGTTGGAAACAGGTGTAGAAATATTGGTGGGTATAGAAAAATAAGAGAATAATTACTTCATCTAATAATCACTGGACCTGATGAGATTCATTGCGGTTTCAAACAGCAAGGCTTGAAATACGCTCAACTTAATGTCAATTCCTGCAAAAGTATGTTTGATGAAATCATTGTCAGGCACCTAAGAAGTGAAAGTAGTGGATTTGTCGGGACTTTGCTGGCTTAAGTTGACTTGTTGTGATTGCATCAGGAATCTAAAATTCCTTATAAGAGTAAAGTAACATTCAAATGGCTTTTCCTCTAGGACCAGTTGCAGGAATTAGAATGGTTTACACCAGGGAAAACGGGGTGGGGAGGGGGGGGAATCCACTTGTGCCCTTTAAAAGTTCAAAAGTTGCTAACAAAGAGGGAGGGAAATAAAAAGGATGATCAAGTAACATTCAAATTACTTTTCCTGTAGGAGCAGTGACAGGAATTAGAATGGTTTACACCAGAGAAAGCTGGGTGGAAATCCACTTGTGCCCTTAGAAACTTCAGAAGTTGCTAAGAAAGAAGGAGAGAAATAAAAAAACCTTCTCTGTCACAGACACTGTGGAAAGGATGATCAAGGGTCTTGAGCTTACATTACTCTAAGGAATGCTTACATAAGCAGGAAGAAAAGGCCTTTACTGCACAGAGGAACATTAAACAGTGAACCAGGTTCCTATGACATCCAAACCAGGGATGTTCTATCCAGAATCTCCAGTTTTTCTTGCTGGGCTTCTTAGGAACTGCTCAATAGATACCAGGACTACAATAAATGAATTTGGTCTTGCTAACAGTGAGTGAAAAAACCCATTAACGTCCCTCTGCTTTTGTCTCCATCATTCTCCCAAAAGTTTGACACGATTCAGCCTACATGGAGTCTGTAGCATTTTCATTTTAAAATAGGGTTTGTCTTCATCTGGAATCAAGGGGGGTTGATGTTTTTGCACCTTCCTTACCCAGCCAGCAGGTCCTCTGAGCCCCAAACAGCTTTCCAGTGTCAGTAAGCATGGTCGGTTCTCCCTCTAGTGGCATCTCTCGGTTGGGATTGAGTTAGTGCAAAAAGTTTTTCTGTGGCTTGAAAAGCCTGATACCCACCGGCACTGAGGATTCTCGGGACATGATTCTTGTAACCTCATATGAAGTCTATAATTTCCCATCAAAATTGTCGTTGTCCTCTGTACTGCTGCTGTGATGAGACTTAAAAACTCGTCCAGACTCCTGGGTGAAGCAGGCAGTGTAAAAGGGGCTGTTTTGTAGGGAAGGCTTTCCAAGCTCAAGTTCACATAAGCCCTGATAGCAGCACGCAGTATCTCGTATTTTGTGGCCCAGTCTTTTTACTATTAAATAAGCTACGTGTCCCAAGGAAGGATTTGGACATAAATTTGACCATCTCTAGCCCATAACCCAAAGTTCTCAGGCCAGGTGTTGGCTCCCAAACCCCTAGAAACAGAAATTAACCTCTGTTAAGGTCAAGACAGCAGCAGAAGTGGTGTTTTCTGGCTGCTGCATCCAGTAATTTTTGTTTTGCATTTCTGCAAGTACAAATTTTTCCTTTTGGCGCTCAGCTCCTGGGCTGAACTTCAACAGAGTTGGAGTCATATCATGTTTTAACATTTGTTTGGTTGTACTTCCAAAGTGACTTGAAATGGAACTGTGATGGCCCCCACGTTGGTCGGTAGCCCACTTGCAGGATAAACAATGATTAAAAATCCCAAGTTAGTAAATAATGCTCTGAAGATGGTACAAAAAAGGATCTGTTTTGTAAGTAAATGATTCTCAGAAGATGACAGGAAAAAAAGGATCTATTTTGTAAGTAAATAATGCTCAGAAGATGATACAAAAGGATCTGTTTTGTCAAGTCAGAGTTCTTCTTTTTTCCGCCGTAAGGAGGTTATTTCTGATTAAAGGATTTGGGGCTGTTCAGTTTGGAGGAGGCTCCCAGGTGACCTTATTGTGGCCTTCCAGGATCTGAAGGGGGCCTACAAAATAGCTGGGGAGGGACTTCTGAGTCTATCAGGGAGTGACAGCACTAGGAGGAATGGAGCAAAGCTGGAGGTGGGCAGATTCAGACTGGATGTGAGGAGGAAGTTGTTGAGCATGAGAGTGGTGAGAGCCTGGAATGGGTTGCCCAGGGAGGTGTTTGGGGCCACTTCCCTGAAGGTGTTTAAGGCAAGGCTGGATTAGGTTGTGGGCAGCCTGATCTGGGATAGGGTGTCCCTGGCCATGGTGGAGGGGGGGTTGAAACTAGATGTTCCTTGTGTTCCCTTCCAACCCTGACTGATTCTATTATAAACAATATGGTGAATGAATGCTAAAATGGGGGAAGATACACTTTCTTGTGACTGATTATATTAGTCATGCAGACTATAAATTGCTGATGATTAATGTGTGTGCCTGTTCTGAATAAAATAGAACAGCATTTTACCAACACTTGCCATAATCTTCTAGTAGAAACGGGGAAACATCCCTCTCCGTTCTCCAAACGTGCTTCCAGCACACTTCAAATATAGCTTTAAAGCATTCCTAGCTGATGCCCGATGATACAATCTCGTTCACTAATTGCAGTGGAATATGCTGCCTAATTAGGGTGGGAGAGCAGTACCTGTATTGTGTCAACACAAGGAATCTGTGTCTCTGCACGTGGCGGTTTCATTTAGTGTTCCTTTTTGATTTGTTTGCATTATAAATTGATCAGGGTGATGCACACGTGTAACAAACTGCCAGCACTGCTTGTAGGCTTTTAATTAGTGAGTTCAGCAGTGGAAAATGTTTGATTCATAAGCGGGGGGGAGGGAAAGATGCAGTGAGTTACTGCGCTCTATGCTTGTTTCATTAGCTATGATTTCACACCTTCCAATTTTGCGTCTCTTGTCTAAAAAACCACATTTTCAGCAATAGCAGGGAAATCAGATATCAGCTCCTAGATTTTATGATTTAAAGTTCCGAATGGTGAACAATAGAAACACTGAAACTGTCTTTTATTCCTTCATTTCTCAAATATGGATTTCAGGAGATGGGAATTCTGCTACACTTCTTTGTCTAAAAAAAGGTGTCTCTAGGCTATACACCATGTACTTGTGGTCTGTAGTAGCAGAGAAAGCTTTTATTTGCAGAGAGTTAAAATGGATATTATGATAGAATTAATCAAGCATAAATGTAATCCACCATGGGAGTGGTGAGAGTGTGGAATGAGTTGCCCAGGGAGGTGGTTGGGGCCCCATCCCTGGAGGTATTTAAGGCCAGGCTGGATGAGGCTGTGGGCAGCCTGATCTAGGTTGGGGTGTCCCTGCATATAGCAGTGGGGTGGGAACTAGATGATCCTTGTGGTCCCTTCCAACCCTGCCTGATTCTATGATTCTAATTCAAATGTATATTGCCTGCAAATTCCAGTAACTTTATTTAGATACACCAGTACACAACTTGCAGTCTCTGAGGCACTCTTTTTTTTTGTTTGTTTGTTTTTTAAGCCCCTCATCCATCTCTTGGTTATTGGGTGTCTATTTGGTATTCCTTCATGACTGAGACGTTTGTGGCTTTTAAATGGCAGCTGGAGATGCAAAGCAAGCGAAAGGCTGAGCTGTCAGGTTTTGCATGCAGGCAAAAGACGAAACATTTTCATGAACAGGAAACCTGTGTACTCAGAGTGCAATGACCTGTGGGGCAGCCATTAACTCTTCCTAGTACACTGTCTGTAAGACATGAGTTCTCCTGTAGAATGTTGATAATCCTTGATTTATTACAGTTAACATAGAATCCGTCAGGGTTGGAAGGGACCACAAGAATCATCTAGTTCCACCCCACCTGCTATGCCCAGGGACACCCTACCCTAGATCAGGCTGCCCACAGCCTCATCCAGCCTGGCTGCAGACATCTCCAGGGATGTGGCCCCAACCACCTTGCAGAACCTTGCATTTGGTCTTGTTGAACCTCCTGAAGTTGGCTTGTGCCCACCTTTGCAGCCTGCCCAGGTCCCTCTGGATGCCATCCCTGCCCTCCAGCCTGTCTGCTGCACCGCACAGCTTGGAGTCTTCAGTTTGGGGTCATCAGTTACCACTTCAAAAAGGAGTATTTGGCCTCATTAATATAATTACAATCCAACTAACCAACCAGTGGACAATAAAAAACCCTTGCAGCTGGAACGTCTAAAACTTTGGTGAAAGGGAAACAAATTAATTCAATCACTTTGGGCAATGGTAGCCAATCTTTTGATATATCTCAAAAGTGAGAAACTATCAAATTAAACTGAGTTTGTTGCAAAAAAAAAAAAAAACAACAAAAAAAACCCCCCATGAGTTCAACTTAGAACTTAATTTTATTTTATTAATTGCTATTTTATGCTGACTGACTTAACTTTTGACCCAGAGTTATTTCTCCACATTGAAGTTTATGTACTTGTTCTCTGGTGGACTTGTAAGTGCTGTGGAAGCACATTGATGCCTAAAGCAGGAAACCAAGACAGCCAAGGCAGAATTAATGGACTGTTTATAAATGATTCAATATTTAGCAGCTTTTGGGGTGTGAGTTCATTTCCTTTAGTGCTTAAGGGGATTGGACCACAAGTCAGGAGGTTCAAACAGCAGCCTATTTTCATCTGTCCTCTGTGTGTCTCTGTACACAGTGTGTGAACTATTCTAGGACGTGTGCTGTCAGCTTGTGTCGTGCAGCTATTCATTTTAAGGTAATTTAACAAGATTAATGTCAATTACCCAGAGAAATATTTAATTGTGAAGAATGAGCATAAATCTCGCATTTTGTGACTAGGATTTTCCCCATGGAGGAGAAACAGAGTTCAGGCCTTTCACATGTGTTACTGTCTTGCTATAGAAACAGACTCCAATCATCCCAAGCACCAATCCAGGCTGGGCAGTGACAGGAGAGCGGCCCTGAGGAGAGGGACTTGGGGGTGCTGGTGGATGAGAAGCTCAACATGAGGCAACAGTGTGCACTTGCAGCCCAGAAAGCCAACCCGAGCCTGGGCTGCATCAGGAGAAGTGTGGCCAGCAGGTCAAGAGACGTGATTCCCTCTCTACTCCACCCTGGTGTGACCTCACCTCAAGTACTGCATCCAGTTCTGGGGCCTCTGGGACAAGAAGGATGTGGACATGCTGGAGTGTGTCCAGAGAAGGGCCACGAGGATGCTCAGAGGGCTGCAGCACCTCTGCTATGAGGACAGACTGAAAGAGTTGGGGCTGTTGATTCTGGAGAAGAGGAGGCTCCCAGGTGATCTTCTTGTGGCCTTTCAGGATCTGAAGGAACCTACAAGAAAGTTGGGGAGGGACTTTTTAGGCTCTCAGGTGGTGACAGGACTAGGGGGAATGGAGCAAAGCTGGAAGTGGGCAGATTCAGATTGGAAGTGAGGAGGAAGTTCTTCAGCATGAGAGTGGTGAGACCCTGGAACGGGTTGCCCGGGGAGGTTGTTGGGGCCAGATCCCTGGAGGTGTTTGCAGCCAGGCTGGATGAGGCTGTGGGGAGCTTGATCTAGGGTAGGGTGTCCCTGGGCATGGCAGGAGGGGTTGGAACTGGACAATCCTTGTGGTCTCTTCCAAGCCTGATTGATTCTGTGATCAATGTACCCACTTGGGAGGTGGCACTGCAAATATTCTCAGCCTGAACAGGCAATTGAACCTTAATCGTACCAAGAGCCAAATGTGCTGTTAAGCTTCTTTTAAGTGGTTCAGGATAAAAGCAGAGTACAAAAGCGCTACTGCTTTCTGTAGTTGTTTTACAGAGCAGGATTATATTTTGACGTTCCGTGATTCTTCCACTGCTGCAAGGGAAACCATCACCTTGCCACCTGTATGCTTCCTTCAAGTGCTTGGCCTAAGTACCTGATATTTTCATGAGGCTCATAAAAATGAATTATAGCATTGTAGGGAATATTCGAGTTAAAAGAAAAAAAAGAAAATCTCCACTCAGTATTACTCTAATTCTTTTTCATTGCTTTTCATCTAAGATGTGTTCTATAGTAAAGAAATTTTTTTTCTTCCTTTACACAGTACTGTTTATACTGGCTGTGAGATGTGGTCTGTTCACATAGACAATCATAAATAACTTTCTTATACATAAACTGTGCATTTAATTTCTTTTACTGTGGATGCCATTAAGAAGTATTTTGTGTTTGGTAAGTCTAAGTCAACAATAATAATGTTTTATGAAGAATAACTCATCTGAGAGCTGTGAGCAACCTTCACTTCTGTATAGCCTCAAAGTGGTTTTCATTCCAGTAAAAATAGCTTTTATTTCCTTTCCAATAAACCTCTGTGCTTTGCCCAGAATGTAAATATCGAAGGTAAGTTTGGGCAAGGGAAGTTTTTGGTTTGTTTGTTGTTTTTTTTTTTTAAGAGAGGTCTTTAGTATTCAAGACCAGGTTGGATGAGGCCTTGAGCGACCTGTTCTAGTGGGAAGTGTCCCTACCTATGGCAGGGGGTTGGAACTAGATGATCTTTGAGGTCTCTTCCAACGTAAACCATTCTATGATTCTATTTGGCTGTTTGCCCTATTCGTAATATGGAAGGTTGTTCAGTTTCTTCTACACCATCAGCTTGGAAACTTGGTAACATCTGTACATGGAAGAGGTTGTAGGAGCTAATGATGGTAGCTCTGCTGTTAACTTGCAAACGCAAACAGCTGCCAGGCATGTGCTGAATGAAACATCTAACACATAATCTGATATGCTGAAATAGCTTCTGTCCTGTCTGTTACAGATAACAGCTCAAGAACAAAGGTAAATGAAAACAATCCCATTTTTGATGAAGCTTGCTTATTCAAGCTGTATACACCACTTCTTGAGCACATATAATCCATGGCGTTATTCCAGAAAACAGTCCCTTTGCAACCTTAACCTACATGCCAATGCTACAAGTGCTCAACTAACTGGGAAGGGTGATGCTGGGTGTGAACTACCTTGCAGTTCCTCATAGCTGTCCCCAAGGAGCATATATTGGACAAGCAGCACTGCAGGATTTTGCCAGAAGCCCATGAGCACTAAAATATTAAGAAAAGGAACTTGCAACACCTTATGTTATGACACCTTTTGTGATTACTTATTGACTCCACTGTCTAAATGTGCTTAGTATACCTAAATATATTCTGAGCATTCAAAGATGAATGCTCAATCGTAAGTGGAAGTATCCCCCCCCACCTTTGCTAGAGAGGTGAAGGCTTAGACTCTTAGTTTCAGGAGTGCTCAACTGAATAGATACAGGTTATAAATATTCAATAAAGTAATTAATTCATCATGCTTGTTGCACTTTTTTTTCACTAGGCTTTGGTTCTCACTTAAAAATTAAGGTTGAATTTCTTCAGTGAGACTTAGTTCCATTAAATTTAAATCTTAAACATTCTAGCCTTCAAATGTGTGCACCCTGCATCATGGTGAGAACCCCTGCATAACTTAATGTCACTCTTGATTGTATACATCAGAGTTCTAGAATGGCAGAAACAAATAAGGAGAAATAGTACAGAAAATGAGGTTTTGATGGAGGAAGAAATGAGCTGGAACTGTGCCAGACACACTTTGTCAGCAGTAACAGTCATCTTGAAAAATTCAGAAACCTCCAAATCCCACTCTACGAAGCAGAAAATGAGTGAAATGGGATTAGAAGAATTTATGATGTGAAGAGTTCAGGGACCAAAAGGCAGATCTTTGGTTTGTCTGTATCTCAGCCCCAAAGTAGGAGCCTCAGGGCATTTGGTTGTTAAACTAAGCTAAGGAATTCTGTGTGACATTTCATGGGGGGAACAGTTCATAATTGCATCCTAGTGAAGAATTTATCTTAGAGAGGAGAGTCTACATTTACAGTGACCTCCATAAGCAACTTGGGTAAATGCACCATAAATAAGAAAAGACCACACCAGAAGTGCAAGAAGTTCCATTAACTCACCAGACAGGCAAAACAGTTTTCAGTACAGAGTGGCATAAAGGTGCCATTAAATTTATATTTTAAAAGTTGCATTTCTTTCACAGGGCAGTGAAGTAATATGAGTGTTATCTGTTCCTTCATTGTTTGATAATACCTGAACCTGTAACCCTAACTGAAGTAAGTTTACATAGCTGTGAGAGGGAAAGGATGGAAAATCATTTACTTAAGGCCTCATTTTTTTTGTCTCCTTGATGCACTTTTCAGGGAAACAGGTGGTGGAGTTTCCTGCCCGTCTTGGGCAACAAAGAGAGTCAACACTCTCCCAATCTTAAGTTAGTGATAGAACCACCAGCCACTGAGTAGAAAGAATGGAGCTCATATTTGAGAAATGAATACTTAGAAAAGATGGAGATGTGCAGATACTACTTTCTTCCACATATTTAAGTAAATGTGAGATGACAGCAAGTCTGTTGTGGTGCTGCTGTTAAAGAGGCAAGCAAAAAGATTAATCCCTTTCCTCCTTTGTAAAGAACCAGTAATTAGAGATTGTGGAGAGTGTTGTGTGTTAATTTTAGCCACAAGAATTAAAATACTTTATCTTCTCTAGTAAATTTTATTTTTAATTTAATATTTTTAATGAGCTAAATTGAATTTTTAATGTGCTATTAATTTGTCTAATTAATATTTTGGTGGGCCAGGCAACTGAAGCTTCAAAAGAATCTCCTGGGTTATTTGACCTTCCTATTAGCCCATTTTCATGGAGCATTGCCACCTCTCTGACAGGAAACAACGTGCCTGTATGAGAGGGAACAACTTTTACATGGTTGGTGCTACCAAGATTAGAAAATATAATAATGCTCACTTGATTCCAGCTGTGATTCTGGTTACGTAGTTCTAGGCTGCCATTTTCAAAGTGAAGCTGTAAAACCAGGAGTGTGTGTTCATGCTCATTATAGGAAGGACATGGACCTGATGGAGCAGGTACAGAGGAGAGCCAGGAAAATGATCAGAGGGTTGGAGCAGCTCTGCTATGAATTCAGGCTGAGTGAGCTAAGTTGCTCAGTCTAGAGTGGAGGAGGCTCTGGGAGAACCTAATTGCAGCTTGCCAATATCTGAAGGGTACTGTGTGCTACAGGAAGGATGGAAAGAAGCTGTTTACAGAGGCTTGCAGTGACAGGATGAGAGGCAATGGGTTCAAGCTTGAGCAGAGCAGATTTAGATCAGATGTTAGGAACAAGTTCTTTACTATGAGGGTGGTGGAGCACTAGAATAGGTTGCCCATGGAGGATGCTGAGGCCCTCATTCCTGGACATATTCAAAGTGAGGCTTGAAAGGGCTCTGAGCAACCTGATCTAGTTGAGGATGCTGCTGCTGCTGACTGCAGAGGGGGTTGAACTGAATGACCTTTGGTGGTCCCTTCTAGTCTAGCCCGTTCTATGTCCATTCAGTGATCAGTGGTTCTACTGTTGGGGCTGTGTGTGGTCATTTCCCATCAGCAAGAAAGGAGATTTATACCAACGTCTTTCTGCTACTTTTCTCTTCAAGGTAACAAGTTGGCAGTTCCTGGTTCTGATCTCTGACACCATGATTCCTGGTCCAATTCTGAAAAACTTCTAATAACTGGATGGAGGATTTTGTACTTTTTATTCTATGACCCTAAGATGCTTTTTGTAAGTTGATGCAGCTTGCTAGAATATTTTCTAAAGAGCCTGGGGAAAAAAACTTTCATATTTCATTCCTCATTTAAGAAAAATTACTTTTGGGATTTTTGAGAAGCAGTTCTGTAGCAGGCTGGGGAATCTGAGACTTTTGTGTGGTCCAGTACAGGTAGTGAGGGTAAGAATCCCATCTGCTGCTGACAGAGCCACTTCCTCCCAGAACAGCTTTTCCTTTCCTTCTGAATCCTGCAAAAGCTCAGACATTTCAGAAGCTGTCAGTTACTTTCACAGAAATTATTTAGTTCACCCCAACAGAAATTCCGCAGGAAAACTAGAGTAGAGAAACATTCAAGCAGACAAGCTTGTTTGCTTATCTCCCAGTTTTAAAAGACAGGCTTTTCCTAAACAAATTTAGGAGTGATTTTTATTAAATTTGGGTATTTGTGGTTTATGTTAATCAATGAATCCACTTTTGAATTCAAGGCTTAATCTCTGCAGCTTGTGTTTGTCTCCATGTATGCACACTCCTGAGTTGTTCAGTATTATTAGTAATAATCAACTATCCTTACCTTTAAAAAAAAACCAAAACAAAACACCAACAACAAACCAAAACCAAACAAAAACCTGGAAATGAATACACAAACCCCAAATAAATCAACTCTGTTAAGTTCTATTACAAAAGATGTGTAGGAACAAACATCTGGGGTTTAAATATTCATCTCTGTAATGCTGGTAGTTTTTGCTTTCTCATCCTTCATGAGAGTTGAGGGTTGTGTGTGTCTCCTAGAATGGGTTGTGTGTGCTGGAGTGACTTCTCCTTTAAAAAAGTGCACCGATGTATCTAACTATTTGCAGGGCTGGAAGACTGCAAGTAAACAATGAAGATTGCAAGGAGGAAATAAATGCAAAGTAACCTGTAATCTGTGTACATTGCAGTGGAAGTTTTGAATATGAGTACATGGAAAAAAAAGGAGAAGCTACTGCTGAGGATGAAGTTGGTCACATGAGTTCAAAGTTTGTGGAAACTTTTCTCTCCGTGTGGGTTAGGTTTTAAGATCAGAGTTCTTCAAAAGTTTGTCATTATCAACTTCCTTTCTGCAAAATATCACCGTGCCCCTGGAGCTGGTTTCCTAACTTCTAACAAGTAAGACCTTTTTTTGTTTTTGGGTTTGTTTTTCTTTTTTTAAGTGTTTTATTTTTAAGGGAAAAGAAATTTAGTGTGAAGTGGTGTTACTATGGTTGGTTAAGAGAAGATGGTGATAACAAGGGGGAAAATGCTAAAGAAAGAAGAACAGCTGATATGAAACAGCAATTTAATTACTTTATAATTAAGTGACAAACTCTAACTCAGTCTTTTTGGTTTTGTAGGCAGTTCTAACTCAAAGGTGTTATGGAGGTCTAGGTAGGAAATACGGGATCTGTTTTTTCTTGGATAATAAAACATGAACACATGACCTGTGGTGCTGGAGTGGTAACTCCCTCCTTGGGTATCAGTGAAGGAAAGCTGCACTGGTTTTAATTTTCAAGTTTGATGTGTGAGAGCAGAAACCTTCCTCTTGGAACTGAGGTAGTGCTTCAGGCAGTGTGAGCTGAAATGGAAGAGAAGGGTTTTCAAATGTGAAATGAATGACGTCTGTGAAGTTGCTGTTGTCACTATTCTAGGTTGGACAAGATGATCTTGGAGGTCTCTTCCAGCCTGACTTACTCCACTCTCTACTCAATCAGTTGTCTGAGTAAGCTTAGCAGAGGCAGAGAAGCAGTACAGGGTTTTCTTATATAAAACAAACAAGCAAAAAAAAAACAAAAAACAAAACAAACAAAAAAAAAAACCAAAAACTTTTGTATTTCCATTCCAAGACTTCTGTGCTTGTTTTTCCCTCATGACAACTCAGTTGATCAGGACTGGAAGAAATAAAGCAGAGTTGCATGAACTGTAGATCTCTCTAGCTTATCTTGGCAGAACATAAATATGTAGTCTTGTGAATATAACCAAGTTTTGTGTGTCCTGCATGCCATCAGCTGAATTTGGCAAAGGTTTTTTTCCTCTTCAGGGGTCTTCCAGGATCTCGAGTTCACTTAGTTGTGAGTTCTTTCTGAATATAGAGGTGTTGGTTTCTTTTGAGCTTTCTGAGTAGCCATGATTAGTCTTAATGTATTTTTCAGGCAGTAAATAACATCACTAATCTGAGGCATGCAATTAGCCTTATCATTATTTCTTGCCAGTAAATATTGTGAGGTATAAGCAAATGCTTGTTATGAATATTTCCTTAAAAACTTGATTTTAATGTGTCCCATGTATGTTTATACACAATGCCATATGTGTTTATATATAATACATCACTCTACCATGAGCCATTTATAACAATAATTTTGAGAGAGAAATTTACTCTTCTTTAGCTAGCTGAAAGCCTGTGTACGTGAGCAGAGATACATATCCATACCCTTATGTGCTTTTGGTACTAGTCTGAACCAAGCCTCTCATCACAAATGGGTTGTTGAAGGTGGCACAAGGTAAACCATGGCATAAAGGCAACACTCTTTGGGGACTGAGCATTGCTTTTAAAGGAAATCTGTAATCTCATCCATGGTTTCAGATGGCCTGGCTGTGTGCTTTCAAAAATTGTTTGCACACACACACAGAAGTTGCAGCACATGAGACAGTGAGCTCAATAGTGACAGGTCTGACATGCCTGCTGCCTTCAATGAACATGCCTACATGTAATAAGAGTACAAGATAGGAGATCTCAGCTGACAGGAAAAAAATATTTTAAAATCATTGATGTTTTGCTTTGAAAAATAGACCTTGGCCTGAAAATTAGTAACATCATGTGGAAATGCTTGTAGGGTTTCTGCTGATAGCCCAGACTGTACTACTTAAACGACTGCAGTAGCTCTATTTGTGTGAGTAATTTGTGATTTTCTCGTTAAAATAAATGTCCACAGATGCAGGAAAAAGCAAGAAAACTATCTATTAGCACCTGAGGACCTAGTGTTGTGCAGTCACTTGTGTTTATACATGTTTCTTTGTGCAAATATGCCAAAGAAATTATCCTACATACTTATGAAAGCACTGAACATGGTTATCTATTAGACCAACACGCTCCAGTCTGTTTTCCATATTTCTTAATGTAGTCTTAATGGCATAAGTGTCTTTACCTGCCCATATTAATGTAAAAAGATCTTCACAGTGTCTTAACTTCAGAGAAGTTTATGTTAAAGGAAGAAATTAATAACTGAAGCCCAGGAATCACTGACAGCTCCTTTGAGAGTCGAATTTGAAGTGGCCACAATTGGCACCAGCTGTTGTTACAAGATGTCATTTGTCTCCAGTTGTAATTTGGGGTCATGATTAGAAAGATGTTAATTCCCTGCCTCAGCCACTACTCTTAGGTTCAGTCCTAACCCTTTTCATCAAAGTCTCCCTCTATTACTCTCACCACCAGCAGTTTGTTTACCGGGAGTTGTTAGTAAGTCTGCAGTCCCTGTTGCAGCCTGTTAGCTCAAAATCACACTGACTCAGAGCTGCTGTGCTAGCAGGGTGAGCAACAGATAGATATGGTGCCAAATTTGAAATTAAGGGAATGGATTTATTAATGTCTGTTAATTAACTGCATCAATGTGCTCAATAATACAGAGATAAGACCTCTCTTCCCTCTTTGCCTCCAAAGGGGCACTCAAAGCCTGCACTCCTCTTTTGCTACTGACAGTGTAAACCTGAGGGCTTTCGCTGTTCTCTTGTAGTGTGTGGGAGGACACGAATTCAGCACTTGCTGGTCCTGATTTTGAGAGTTCTGAAGTATTTGAAGTATTAGCTGGCTTTCATTAGGATATTATCAATACACAATTTGCTCTAGAATTTTTTTTTTCCCTCCATTCCTTCTGCCGTTGCATTTTGCTTTTGTGTTTTACACCTGTTTCATCCTTGCTATTCTTTTTGGGGCTACAAGGGCATAGGGTTGAGAGTTTTGCTGTGTGTGCTGAATAGTAAATTTCAGCTGAGGAAGTGTCAGTCTTCTGGTAAGAAGTTAAAGCAGAAGTCTACAGTCAAGGCCAAGCTCCAGTTACATGTTTGGTCTTTTCAGGGAATGTAATCCTGGTCTTGCAATTGCTGTCTTCAGATCACAGGACAACACTGTGCCACAGAGAAACAAGACAGGAGGTGGCCAAGGAGCCTTATGTTTCTAAGCAAGTCTACTCAAGGTCTAACATTTTGCCCTGATCACAGAAATGGCGAATAATGCTGCAGTCTTTCCTGTTCTAGTCTTTTGACTCAGTGTGCTATCATCCATCCCAGGGTCCTCTTTTAATTAGATCTGTTTATATATGCACATGGAGCTGCTGAATCACATCTGACTCATTTAACATATGGAGGTTGTCCAGCAATTCAGTTCAGGTTCTTCTGTTTGCATGAGAAGTTATCATAGGAAAATCATCAACTCGTGGTTTCAAGCAAATTGGGAACTAAATATGTTCTGACAAATTGAAGTCATGTATAGTTAAGTGGAATCAATAGACTGATTCTGGATCAATGCCATCAGTACAGCAGTAATGCCTTACTCCGTACTTGCAGAATATTAGCAACTGCTTACAAGGTTCTAAATGTCCTTTCCAAAAGTAATGCCAAAATTTTATAATCTTACACGTGTTTTTCCTCCCCCTATAGACATTTCCTTCTTAATGTTACCAGGATTTGAGCAAGAACCCTCTCAGGCAGCTTTGTTTTGTGTATTTCCCTTTGGTTAGCCATTTGTCTGCACCTTCCACACTCACATCTCTGCTGTGCCTTCTGGTGTTACACAGGCTCTGTTAGCAAGGAATGGCTGTGCAAATTTCCCTCAAAAGGAGAAGGAGTCTTTCAGTATAGTGGGATTTACTGTAGTAAATCTTGGTGGTTGACTTTTTTCTTGTAAATATGATAGCTGTGCCACAATGTATGTGTTGGTGAGAGTGCCCAAGAAGCTCTATGTGGTTTCTATAGGTCACTAAACATCTGTGTTTCTCTAGAAATGAGATTAATCAAGCTTCTGACCAAAGTTTAACTCATACCTATTATACAATTTTCTTTAAATAGTTGCTCGCTCAATACTGTCTTTTAAAATAACATTTCAGGAACTTTCTGACTAGATTGGTCAAAAACTTGCAATGTCTACCAGGAGGAATCTACTAATTGTGGCCATGTGATATTTTTTGAGCACAGCTCAGTAGCTATGCATTTAGGTACTGAGAGAAAAGAAGATATATGCATGGACACATGGATACTGCATATATGCTATGGTTTTGACTGCTGCATGTTTCTTAAGTGGCCCCTTCCAGATCATGAGTGGTCCCTTCCAACCCTGACTGATTCAATGATTCTATTCTAAGTGAGACAATGACTGTGGTGAGTTGATCTTGCCTGCCAGATGCCCACCCAGCCACTTTCTCACTCCCTTCTTCTCCACAGGACTGGGCACAGTGAGGGAAGTAATATGAAAAAAGTTTTTTGGGTTGAGATAAAGAAAGGGAGATCCGTTACCTCTTTCTGTAATGCAAACAGGCACAACAGGGGGAAAAATAATTTATTTAATTCATCAGTCCTGGTTGAAAATTATGATAAATGTTTTGTTCTGCTTTGTGTTTCCTCAGACACAAGTTTTGAAAAGACGCTTTAGGAAGAGGCCCTGGGAAACTTCCTTCAAGCTGAGTGGAAGAGAAATTAACAGAATGGCAGCTACAGCAGAAGCCTGGAACCCTAGGTCTAAAATACAGGTGCAGTTGGGCAAAGGTCTAAAATACAGGCGCAACTGGGCAAGAGCTAGCTACATAAAAGCTACAATAAACCTGATAGCACAACTTTCAAAGCTGTGCTTTTTTTCAGCATTCAGCATGCTTCTACTTTGCTAATCCATTTCCTGCCTTCAGCTGAGCACATACTGGAAAGCTTCTTGGCAATAATTTGATGTTCAGTCCCACTTATGCTGATGGTGCAGTAAGGAAACCTTATGGGTCATCAGCTCCTCTTAACACATTTCTGTCAGGAGAAAACATCTTTTCGTTCAGCTCTATGAACAACTCAGTCTCAGCTTTCAGTAACTATAGGTCTGTTTGAAATGCATTGCTATGATACTGCAAAGAGCTAAAAAATCTGCAAGGGTTTCTTCCAGGAGGTCAATTTATTTAGCCGTTAACAAATGCATTGCAAGGGAGGGAAAATTATTATGTTAAGGACCTTTGAGAACAAGTTGAACAATTCCAGAGTTTATGCCCATTTTAAGAGAAACTCAGATCTCTTGCATTTGCTCTATAAAAAGAACTGAAATAATACACAAGATAAACTTCTTTTATTATGTGTTCAAATATAAGATTATTGAACAGTGTTAGCTGTAGACAGACCCTTAAAGCAAGTATTATTCTCTTGAAGAAAAGGGGAATATAAACTAACTTTAAGGTTATTAAACTCTGTGCTGACTGCTACATTTATTTCTGAATAACTCACATTAGCAGTGCTTGTCTTACTTTCTACCTTTTCTGCTTTCAATCTTACTTTGATTTTTTTTCCCTGTCAGTTCTTTCATCAGCTTAGGTTGCTATAAATTACACAGATATGAGTTTCAACAGCTGCCAGAATAAGTGAGCTCTCTAGCTCACCTTTACAGAGTACCAGTGCTGAATTGTTTAAATTAATGTATTGCTGTCAACAAAGCTGTCCAATGCCCCAGAGTTTCTTTAACTTACTTTATTTCAGTATTGGTTTGCAAATGCTTCACAATATCCAGTTTTAATCCTGGTTGTGAGGTATTTAACAAAGCTAAGATATGCTGCAGTACTGGAGGGAAAATAATGCTAGTTTTCATTTGACTGGCAGCTCAGAGCAGTCCAGCTACAAATCATAGAATGGTTTATGTTGGAAGGGACCTCAAAGATCATCCAGTTCCAACCCCACTGTGCCATAGGCAGGGACACCTCCCACTAGAACAGGTCACTCAAGGCCTCGTCCAGCCTGGCCTTGAACACCTCCAGGGAAGGGAGCAGGCACAACCTCCCTGGGCAACACATTCCAGTGTCTCACCACCCTCACTGTACAGAACTTCCTCCTAACATCCAGTTTCAATCTCCCCTCTGCCAGTTTAAACCCATTACTCCTTGTCAAATAGTCTCTCCCCAGCCCTCCTGTAGGCCCCCTTCAGATATTGGAAGGCTACTATAAAGTCTCCTCAAAACTTTCTCTTTTTCAGGCTGAGAAAAAATGTGACTGAGGAATTAATTCCAAGGCACTGCCTTGATCCAAATAAAATTTTGGGACATTCACATCCTGAGAGGATGCTCCTTATTTGTGGTAATTGTAAGCTGTTCTGTCAAAAGAAGTATGTGCACAAATGACTAATTGTGAAAGGTGATACCTATATTAACACAGAACAGCATCATCCACCTAGCTGAACTTCTTTTCTCTGACAGTTACAAAAGCATTCTTTATTATCATGGCAGTTTCAAGTAATTTCCCTCATGGTTAAAATAAAACACTGCTCCCATAACTAATTCAGTTTATACAATAGCAAGATCAGTTTAATGGAAACTAACTCGTCTTTCCCACAGCTAAATTCTTAGGACAAACTCTTCTCAGAGGAAAGCTCAGAACTTCATCTTGGGTGTTACTTCCTTGGAATGTTACTTGGACTTTTCTTGCCTGCTTCCTTCTGTGTACCTCAGTGAAAAAAAAAAATCTATTATCCCTGAATTTTAACTCTGCTTTCCATAATTTGGTGGTGCAGAGCTTCTTCAGTTCCAGAGCTCCCTCTGTGTTCATGAGGGAACAACCGGCTTAGACTCCTCTCCTGGCAAAAGTCACTTAAGGATGTTAAGGTTCTCCTCGGATTTCAGAGAAGAAATCGTGTGCCTGTGTCTCCCTCTTGTGGCAGGAAAGTATTTTGACCAGGAGTTGCTAATCCTAACTGGAACCTTTGGAAGAGAGCACAGCCTGTCCCGGTTCCCGATTTGTCCTTTGCTATTAATTTTCTGGTGCTCAGTTTGTGCGTTGCTTTCGTTGAACTGGAAGGATTCCGCCAGGGGTGCAGTGACAGGGAAAATCTAGGGTGGAATTCAGCTCCTTAGATTGGTACTGTGCTGTCCCTCAAAAAGAAACTTAGTGGTTGCAGGAGTGTAGAATCATAGCATGGTTTAGGTTGGAAAGGACCTCAAAGATCATCCAGTTCCAACCCCCCTGTGCCATAGGCAGGGACACCTCCCACTAGAACAAGGCCGCTCAAGGCCTCATCCAGCCTGGCCTTGAACACATCCAGGCACAGAACAGCCACAACCTCCCTGGACAACCTATTCCAGTGTCTCACCACCCTCACTGTGAAGAACTTCCTCCTAACATCCAGTTTCAATCTCCCCTCTGCCAGTTTAAACCCATTCCTCCTCATCCTGTCATTACAAGACCTTGTGAACAGTCCCTCCCCAGCCCTCCTGTAGGCCCCTTCAGATACTGGAAGGCCACCATAAGGTCTCCTCGAAGCCTTCTCCTGGAAGCTAAAGAGCCCCAGCTCTCTCAGCCTGTCCTCATAGCAGAGCTTCTCCAGCCCTCTGATCATCTTTATGGCTCTCCTCTGGACTCTCTCCAACAATTCCATGTTCTTCTTGTGCAGGTGGGGTCTGAGGAGAGCAGAGCATAGAGGCAGAATCCCCTCCCTTGCCCTGCTGGCAACGCTTCTCTTAATGCAGCCCAGCACACAGTTGGCTGCAACTTTGAACCCTTCGTTTTCTTGTATTGTGTTCAGCCCCACTTTTAAGGTCTGATTTACACACACCTCCAATTTTTAACAGAAACAAGATATTGGAGTTCTATGTCATGCTTTACAAGCCCTGTCAGCCTGGTTTGGACCAAGGCGGTTTGTATGCAGGTTACTCTAACGTCTTTGCAATGTTCCTCACAGGACTCCTGTTTCCAAGGTTGCTGTACCAAACACCACATCAGCTGTCTTTGCTTTGTGCTTGCAGGACAGATGTGTTAGGCTGTTTCGGTTTTTTGTTCGTTTGTTTGTTTTTTAAAGCTCTATCTCAGATAGCTAAGAAAAGCTTGTGAAATTTTTGTGTTCTTAAACATTTTGGTTTGGTTTGCTTTGCTTTGAATTTTAGCTTCTGGTTTTGCAGTCCCACAGGCCCAGTTGCCTATTGACACAAGTGGCTAATAAAATCGCTGCTGTGTAGCTGAATACAAACACAGTCAACAGGTGTGCTGGCAATAATTGCTGGGGAAGTTTATTCAACAAGTAATTTTGTCTCACGGAAAGTGTCACTCCAGATACATCAGATGAAATTTCAGCCTGACTCTAGGGTCTTGGGCTAACATTTTGAAATGTTTGAACTTCTAGATGGAATACACTGATCCCAAATACCAGGCGTGCATGAAGCAATAGCCCCATTAAGATGTTGCTTTTTCTGCTGTTCCATGGAGAGCTACAGCTCTGGCTCTTCACCTGTGAGACTGGTGACAGTGTGGAATGGGTTGCCCAGGGAGGTGGTTGGGGCCACATCCCTGGAGGTGTTTGCAGCCAGGCTGGATGAGTCTGTGGGCAGCCTGATCTAGGGTAGGGTGTTTCTGCCCATGGCAGGGGGGTTGGAAGTGGCTGATCCTTGTGGTCCCTTCCAACCCTGACTGATTCTATGACTCTGCCTGCAAGGCTGAATCTGTACAAAACTGGTACCAACCTCCACAGGGTGGCAGCCCAAGCTCCTCTCATCTCAAAAGCAATGCATTTAGCTGGAAGAAAGAGCACCACATCATCTTAATCCTTCACAAAACTCAGGAGAGTTTTTGGTACGTCTACTGCGTCAGGTGCTGGCTCCTTCATCCTCAGGGGCACTGATTGCCCATAGCAAACAGTCTCTTTTCTGCTAATGGCCCTTCAAAATGCATTTCCCATGTTGTGTTTTAATAAGATTGTGATTAGTCTGGTGGGGAGAACAGCTCAAGCAAACTGTTTTTTAAAATGAGTGTTCCTGAAATGATCGCCCTCACCATGAACACTCTCTACTGACAGAATTCACTGGAGACACCTAATGGGTTTAAGTAGCCCATCTGGAAATTAAGGAGCAAGTCATGCACAGTTACACACAGCCTCATGTTTTAAAGCATGCTGAAGCATCACTGAAGAAAGTGGATCTTCACAGTAGAGAGAGAGAGCAATTTTTAATCACCTTTTCTAGAAGGCTCGTGCCTTTGTCTGTAGTCTATACTGCTGTCTGTTCAGTTGCAGATCTCAGGAGTTAGGGGAGATCTTTCACTGCAGCCAAGCTACAATGAAAACATCCTCTTGCAGTTGTTTCTTTCATACCTGTCAGATGGGAAGTTTCCAAGGCTTCTGCATCATAGATTTAGGCAGGATGCTAGGAAGAAATTCTTCACGGCAACAGTGATTGGCATTGGAATGGGAGTTGTTTAAGAGACAGCTGGATGAGGCACTTAATGCTATGTTTTAGTTAATTAGAAGGGTTAGCTGATTGGACTCAATGATCTTTCCAACCTGGTTAATTCTGTGATTTGATGAGAAGGAACCAACTGAAGTTTGGGAAAAGAGACTAGAAAGGAATTCTTTACAGTAAGGATGGTGAGACACTGGCACAGGTTGACCAGGGAGGTAGTAGGTGCTCCCTCCCTGGAGGTGTTCAAGGAAAGCTTGGATGAAGCCTTGAGCAAACTGGTCTAGTGGAAGTGGGGTCTTTTTCAACCCAAAACATACAAATGTACAATTTCTTATACCCAAAAGAGGGCCATGTATTTCCTAACCTCTAGGCATGGAAAAACTGTAGCAAGCTACAGACCATCAGCTAAGCAAGCAGAGGTCAACATGGACACACCACCAGTGGCAACTGCATTGACTCCCTATTGCAAATGCAGAACCTCACTTGGCAGCTTTTGCTCAGTTTTGCAGAAATTATGCAGGGGTTTTTGGTCTCATCTATACTGCTGCTTGCTGGCAGTACTTTGAGGGAGCAGGCTGCCAAGCAATAGGATCACTATGGAGGTGGTCATCCATAGACTCCATAGACTTGTAGAAGCAAATATTAATTAGTTTCTAAAAGAAAGGATAGGGAGTGCAATCCTCAGTGTTCCTCCAGGTGTTTCAGCCATGCTTGACCCGTCTTCTACCCAAACAAGTCACTAAATACCTCCAGTGAAATAACGCAGCCCATCAGGGGCTTTGAGGCTGTCAGCAACCCTTCCATGCCTGTTGCCTTGTAATGCGGTGTGCTGCCAGCTTGCTGAGCCCCTGTGGAAACCAACTGTACAACCTGGTCTCTGCCTGCCGGTGAGTGGGTCTCTGTCCCTCACCTACCTGATGCAAGAGGGATGTCAGAGTTAATTACTGTGGAGTGCTTCACAATTACCACCTGACAGATGCCTAAGTATGGAGTGTGGTTAGTATAATGGTGTGACTGAAAGGGGACTGAGCAGAACCACTTCTGTTTTAAAATTCTCTTGTCTCTCTCTCTCAGTGCTGTGTATGTTAATGTTCCCATCTTCTTTCCATTTAATCCTCATCTTATGTCTTTTGCTTCTTTTCATCGGCCAGTCTGGACAACGTTTTGGGTTTTTTTTTGTTTTTTTTGGAAAAGCTTTTTTATATGTCTGTCTTTCCCTGGCTCTCTAATAGATATCATCATCTTCTAAAGAGCAGCCACTCCCCTCCCTCAGCTAAGTACTATCTTGGCAAGCAACTGAGGAGGAGGAGCCTTCTTTAAAAGGCTTTGAAATTGTGTCATTGAAAAAACTCCATATATATATATATATATATAAAGCAACAAACCTTTTAATAGGGCTTTGAACAACCCTCCCTTTCAATCCCTTATGGCTTATTGTGCTTCTGGCTTTTTTTATTGTTTAGTGTGCATCCCTCCACCCCCCCCAAAAAAAAAAAAAAATTCCCCATGTTTTATGTTAGTCCATTAAGAGTTTATTTGGGTTGAAAATAAATAAATAAGTGTGGTGCTAGCAGTTGGGACTCTGAGCACAGACACAGTTGCCTGGCAGAGGCAACCTATAGGAGACACATTAGAAGGCCAGAATAAGCTGCGGTGAAAGACCAGAACAAAAGCATCAGCAGCATTTGTTTCTGGCTAAGTACTTTCGCATGAGCCTGACTACTGGAGTGGTTTACCCAGCTTTTATCTGTTCACATTCACCTCGCTCCCACCCCTCCTTTCTAGGGCATCACTCCGAGCTGTAACTCAGGGTAATTACGTGGAGAAGGAGGAAGCCTGTGATTAAAAAAAAAAA
>VWZI01008213.1:579861-592864 GCA_013396835.1 Psilopogon haemacephalus
TTTTTTAATTTTATGAATATGTATATTTCCAACTCAGAATTTAATTTTTAAATCTATTATTGAAATTTGAACATGCCATGGCAGTGTTTCTAGCAACCAACCTTCTCACCCGGGGAAAAATGCATTTTTCTTTCCCCTTGTGATATCTGAAAGAGTTTCACCAATTTAGCCACATAGTTGCACATCTTGAAGTAATATTTTCAAGAATGCAGTGTAGAAAATGTGCAAGCTAGTTGTGGGCAAATCCTGTTTAATACCTTTCAATTTGCATTAGCTGTGTGACTGTTCTGGGTTTTTTTTCCCCTCCATTTGTTGTGGCAGTACCACAATTTGTTCCCGATAGATTATTGCTCACCTACTCCATGAAAAAGCAGTTCTCTAAGTTGCTTTTCTCTGCTGCCAGTCAATGTGATGATAAAGTACCCTCTCAAAATCACCACAAAAGCTTCACTATCTGGGCTTTGTTTTGTTTTTTGTTTTTAAATTTATTTTATTTTTGTAGAGGATATTTTATAAACATTAAGGTGAAGAAGAGGTCGGTACTGAGAGGTATCACAGAGGACACAGAACATTACAGAGTGCTTAGTTTTTATTTGCTTTGCTTTCTTTGGTATTACAGAGTTCATAGCCACTGTTCAGTGCAACAATAGAGATATTACCCAAGTTTGCCAGGGCAGGAAAGTAATCTCCTGCCACAAAAGTCTGTCTGTTACATGATAAGATTAGCTTTAAGGTTATTGTGATGTTTGAGTTTCTGATTGGAGCCCTCTGCAAATAATGACCTGAGGGGTTGTGTCATCATGTAGACAAGCTACATCGCCATTCAGCTGTGATTATCCTAACTTCAGTGCCAGTAATGTACAGTGCCCCAGAACTGCAGAGCTAGGTATCGTGTCCTGCAAATGGAATTATTCAGTTAATCATGGAAGAGCCCAGGGACTGAGCTGATGGAAGCACATAATGGCGAGGTTATGCTTGTCAAGGATATGCAGCCTAAATCTCCCAACTGTGAGGCACAGAGACAAGTGTTATGTGGTGCTCTTCCCTTGTGGATCATCATCACATCCCTTCCCTAGATGTTACCTAATTGCTAGCCAAGCCAATACACCAGGGTTGTCTCCGAAATGCAGACAGCCAAGGGGATTTTAATTCTCCTGAATTGTATCTGTGAACACTGGAGAGCCAATCTTAGCTTCAGTCTTGACTGAATTCACACTTCTGTTAGAGGAGTAGTAAGTCTAAAGGACTTTGCAGTACATGCAAACTGCCCAATGTACATGTCCCAAGGATGTTGAGACAAGTGACTGCACTCATCTGCAGACAGAATCACAGAATTGCTGAGTCTGAAACAAGCCTGAGATCATCAAGGCCAGCCTATGGCCTAACACTGCCACACTGACTAGCTCAGGAATGGTTGTTTTTTTGTACAGGAGTCTCCTGTAAAATCTCTTCATGTGATACACTGCAGTGTTAGGAAAAGCAGTTATTGACACAGGGAGCAGCCTCACGTGTGAGCTCCACAGCACAGCTTCTCTATGTGACTGAGACCAATTTGGCCAGCAATGAGCTTTGTATGATTTATTCTCTGCTCTGAATCCTTTTCTTCTAAGTGTTAGTTAAGTATTTCCATTTCTGTAGTTGCTACTGTGAGCAGTGAGGATCACAGATTAATCCAGCCTTTGTACAGGTCTAATGTCTCTCTCCCATCTACCTATGTGTTTTCCCTAAATCTTGTGATTGCTTGGGAACTGGCAGCAGAGACAGATGGAGGATGTCACACCTACGTACAAATGATGAAGAAATTATAGCTGTTGGCCATTGACTAGCAGTGACAGAGGTTTCTTTAACTTGTACATCAAAGGAGCCCTTGTTAAGGATGGTGTCACTATCATCAGTTGCTGAAAATGCTGAAAAACAGATCCTCAGCTCCCATGTGCTCCAGCATTGATTCACTCTGCTCCAACAACAAGCCAGTTACACAGTAACAAAGTCAGGAAAATGTGGGAGGCTTGGGAGGTAATCATCTGGGAAGTGCCTTGCAAGATGCAATATTAATATAGAAATCTGAAATACAGCATCTTTCAGATGAGATAAAGGTTGTATGTATGTATATATTACCAGAAATCTGACTTTGAGAATAAATGACTGCCTGAGGCTGACATGGAAGTCAGATTCTTCATTACAGGGCTGCCAGGTTTTATGAGGGTCTAGATAATTCAGTGAAGGTGTCTTCACAGAATGAAAGTCTAAAATGGTAGATAAAGACTTTGCCATGTTTATGTAAGACTAAAAAAAAAAAAAAAGATATCTGGTCAGGCTGTTGTGGGAGAAGGACAGCTCAAAGCATTGGTTAGAGAAGCTGCTGTGTTGACTGCTTGTGGAGATGCAGAGTATCTTCCCAGATGAATAATTCCTTCCATTTAGAATAGTAGCTGTGCTATGATTTCCCAGTGGAAGAGGGAGGGAAAAAAAAATGTATTTGGGGGAAGAGTAGGAAAGGGAAGGGAAGGTACAAGGCTTAGAATTTCCTTTAATTAATCAACTTCATTATAGAAAAAACAATGGGTGAAATAGTACGAAAAATAAGATTTCCCTGTGTGTGAAATAAATGCAAATGTATTAGAAGACTGATAAATGCCAGGTTCCCAGTGGTTAAATCAAGCCCCTCTTTTTGGTGCCCTGATATTTGGGCTTACGAAATGTATATTCTCTTGCTACTGACTGCTCTGTAGTAATTTCTGTTAATTATCATCCGAAAGACTATACAGTCCACTTCTTACTGACATAAAAATGCAGTAACTCTTAGAAATTGTCCCACTGATGCCTATGAAGCTATTTGCAAGAGAAACTGCTGGCCAGAGTAAGCAAGGGCTCCATTAAAGGGTTCAAATGGAAGATAAAGTTAAATTTATGCTTACTTGATAGATTCCTACACTCTAACATTCCTCTTGCTTAAATCCTTGTTTCTTCTGCTATTTATATTGCTAACTTCTTCTAACTCTTTTTCTTCTTTCTTTTTTTTTTTTCCTATATTTTTTCTTCTTTCCTCCTCCTAATATTCCATTCTAACAAGATTTTGTGAGTCACACTGATTCCAGGCAAACAAGCTGTGGTACTGTAAAATAAATAGCCTTGAAATGCTACAAAGTAAATCACTTGCCTTAAAGATTAAGCTAAAATGTTTGCTTCAGCTTCACGTCTCAACATCCTTCCACTTAACCAGATGATAGCAGACTTTTTGCCAACAAAACATATCTTTACTAAACCAGGGCCATCTTTCAATAAGAACAGAGCAGTACGATGCCCTCTGCCATCAAAACATGCCTCTAGCCCTATTTATTTATGAGGAGCTTTGTACTGGATACAAACTGATCATGAATGTTATCCAGCTTTATATAAGACATCACATGGCATTGGTAATCTGATACAGGGTTTTAAATGGATAGCTGCACTGCCAGTTTTAAGTGCCAGCATTTTTTTTCCCCCCCTTCCCTCCTTTTGCTGTCAAGTGGTGTAGCATATTCTGCTAAGAAATAGTCTAGCCTTCCTTGAGTTTGATTCCTGTGCCTTTATTTTACCTTTTATTCTTCTGAACAAAATCAACTGTTTGGTATTCGCTGGGGGAGCGCCCTGGAAATACAATTGTTGCAGGGAAAAATAACCTACATTTTACTCCTTGCTCCCACATAATGATTTATTATTTTTTTTCCTTTCACAAGCTTTGTGTTTCAGCATCATTTTGCTGTATGCTTATTAAAATAGTTATGTTTTGCTCTTACAGATCTGGAGAGTCTTAAGAAACAGAATGTAGTTTCAGACGAGAAATATTGATTTTTCTTGGTGGTTGTTCTTATGGAATTCTGTCTGCTCAGCTGTAGTTGTTTTTGTGAAGGTAGGGAATCATCTTTAGTTGTAGATTAGGTATATAATTGACATTCGCTCCATGCAGGCATGGAAAAACCTAACCTGGTGTGAGAAATCTGAAGTGTGACTAACGTCCTGAATCTTTGCTTTGCAACATAATCTAGAAGATGGATGAGCATTAACATGGAAAATCTAGCTTCTTTTTCCCAGAGGGCACCTTTGCATTATTGTAGCTGAAAATGCTCCATGTACTGTATCGCTTTGATGTGAAAGCAAAAATCTGATGGACACTTGTTTGAATATTTTAAAGGTAAAGATAGTAGCTTTGACCAATCCTTTGAAATTCTTAGGACGAGTTAGACTAGGATTCTGGAGCTGGGCTGTGCGTGCTGAAGGGAAGGAAAATTGCCTCATTTGTGCTTAGCTTTACTAGAAAGCAGGTATGGGAAAGAATCTGGCAGGGGCAGCAGTTTAAGAAGTGAAGGTAATGCGTGTGAAAGTGTTTCAAGTAATTGGTACTAGAGATAGTGGCATCTCAAACTGGCCTTTCAGTAGGCAATTACTTATGCATTTTAAATCGAAATAGCTTAAGCAGAGATATGCCTTGGAAAGGGGGTGGGACCGGTAAGGAGAAAGCTGAGTGTTTGTATGTTTCTTCTACCATGAGAGAGAGATCCGTAGTTTGGTATGCTTCCCTAACTTCGTGCATTAGAGAAATTGAATAGCATGACTGAGTTTAAAAGGGGTGACATTAATGTGAAGTCTAAGGATTCTTTATGTGCATAAAGCCATGATGGTTCATTTTGTGAACAGCTGCTAGCCAATAAGCCTTTAAAAAAGCCTTTTTGGAGACAACGCTGGAAAATCCAGAAGCTCACACTCTCGCTGCAGGATTTGTACACCGAATTTTAAAAAATAGGGCACCTCCAAATACATGTTTAAGGGTAATCTAAATGCCTCTTAGGAACAGAATATTATATTAACTGCATATCCAACTGTTGTGGTTTAACCACAGCCAGCAGTTCAGCCCCACGCAGTAGCTCTTTCATTCTTTCCCAGTGGGATGAAGGAGAGCATCAGAAGGGTAAAAGGGAGAAAACTTGTGGGTTGAGATAAAGGCAGCTTGATAGCTAAGGCAAAAGCTGTGCATGCAAAATAAAACAAGGAATTCACTCATCACTTCCCATCTGCAGGCAGGTGTTTAGACAGCTGGAAAACAGGGTTCCATCACACAAAATAGTTGCTTGGGCAGACAAATGCCATCACTCTAAATGTTCCCCTCTTCCTTCCTCTGTCCTCAACTTTATACACTGAGCGTGATGTCATATAGGCCACAACATCCCTTTGGTCTGGGGTCAGCTGTCCCCACAGTGTCCCATAGTCTTGACTGTCCAAATGGACATGAGTGAATCTGGATATTGGGAAGTTTTTACTCTGTAGTGTGCAGGCTGCAAAACAATCACAGTTTCTGTGAGCACAGAATGATCAATGCAATAACTGAAGTCCACTAGTGAAACTATATTGAAGTTTCTACCACTATTTTTCCACTGATCTATTTATATTGAAGTTATGCTGTGCATTTTTGGGGGGGACACACTTCATTTATTCTCCACCTGTACAGCAGTTCTGAATTTTGATCAGTGCTATAAGAAACAAATAAGGAAGTCTCTAGATTTGCTTAAACTTTGGGCAATCGCTGAAGATTCCGTAGTAGCACGTCTTGTTTTCTGGCAGATAGCAAGAGAGTTACCTTTTCAATTAAAAACCACAGGTGATCTTTTCTGCAATGAGAGAGTCTTAGCAATGGGAAACATGGTCTTGATCAGCCAGAGGAAAGCAGAAGCAACCTGTTTGCCATGTGTGTCACTGAAGGAGTGTATTCAGAATGAAACTGTTAAAAAGTTTCTTTCTCTCTGTGATGTCAAGTTTTCTAGGAGCTAAACGATGGGAGTGCCATTTCAAAACAATCACTGATGCTGAGCAGTGGTAGAGCTAATCATGGAAAAGAACAACACACTTTAGGGTTTCTATTCCTCTACGCTCAGAACTAAGGGATAAGGAACTGGAAATTAATTTTGGTGAGATGAATGTGACCTGGCAAAAGCACCACACCCACCTAACTGTCACAGAAGCATAAACAGAGTCAATATTCATCTGTATCTAAGTAAGATATTTTAAAGTATGTGTTTCGTTTTTAATGGAGTTAAAGCTATTTAAATTGTAAGAGTTTCTTGGACTGCTGTCCTGCACGTCCTGACCAATGCATGGGGAAGAAAAATTATATTCCACTTTAACCAAATTACAAAACATTTCCTTGAGATTCGATCCTGTGGCTTAATAGCATTGCCTCATCTTATGGACAACTTAGCTAATGCTGCTGTAATCAGAGATGACTGTTGTAGCACCAGTTGGAAATACGTCAGTTAAGGATGGACCAGCTGCACCCTTCCACTTAAGTTGTGCCATTATATATTCAAAATACAGCGTGAAAGAGAATGGAAACTTGGGCTAAGTGGCTTGCACCAGTGAAATGGAATTAACAATAAAAATGATGATGGATATGCAATTTCAGTTGAAACGACAGCCTCGGTTGCAACAACTTTAGGCTGTGCATTGGAAATCTGTCCTGTTGTGTCTGATGACTATAGATAGTAGCACAGGAGAAGAGAATTTTAATCGCAGCCTTAACATATATTTTGTGGCTCCTTTTGGTATATTTGATTTGCCTCCTGTCTGCAGATATCATATTTACTTCTTATTTGAAAAATGTCTGCTATTAATCCACATTTATCTTTTATTTTGCTGATTGACTGACTTGTTTTGGTGCAAGCTACAGTGTTTAAGGACAGCTTTAATGGTTGCATAAGATGGTCTGTTCATTCTTTACGGTACATTTTATTAGTCTAAATATATGGTATCAGGGCTTAAAACCAATACCTACAGGTACCTTTTCAGCACAGTGCTCAGGAAATTAACCATGGAGCTCTCATTAGCATTAATGGGTGCTTAGTGGCTAATTTACTGTGCGCTATGCTTAAGAGACACCCCCCAGGGTGTTCACCGGGCTGTGGGGGAGATTCCTCCATGCTGATAATTCTTTAATTGTATTTTATTAGATTAAGCTGCAACTGAAAGATTTTGATTTCTATGACATCTATGCCTAACTCTGGTTCAAAGAGAAAACACACACACCTGTCTTCACTATAAATTAGCTGTGACAGCAAGATAATCTCATCAAGGAGCTCTGGCAGAAAGATACAGTAGGAAAAAAAAAATAAATTGCTATCAATATTTCTGTTTTTTCATAAACTTGGAAAACTGCACAGCATGCCTTATTTTTATGCTAAATGTTGAACATTAGAAGCAAAACTTTGGAATCACTCTCTCCTTTTAAGCTAAGCATGTGCTTTCAATTACAAAGGGGAGACTTAAAGAACTTAAAAAGAGATCAGTTGAAATGAAGAGCTGAGGAACTTGTGTCTCTAGGAAGTTAAAGTTTTTCAGAGGTGCAAAAATTCCTTGGATTCACACTCCAGTCCAAGAAGAAAAACTGTTGTGAATGCCTCCAAACTCTGTTCTGAATAAAGAGTTTTGAAGGAACATCAAGCAGAAAACCTGCGAGGATTGGGGAAAAGAGGAAACAACAAAGTTGTGCTTTGGTGATTAGAAAGCAGTGGGATAATGTAAGGCTTAAAATCAATTTTGAGTTTTCCTTTAGAAGATTTTTCATTTCTTAAGAGAGGTCAATGAAGGAAGAGGGTTGTCCTGTGCATAAAATGATCTTTTATCTAGAATAGATTCAAAATTTTTTATATCTTTCAGTTTTTTAATGAGACCAAAGCTGAATACAGAAGTTAAGACAGTCTTGCTGAAACAAAGCTCAGTGAGCTTAATGTCTGTGTGTACAGAAGATGATATCCTTCCCAAAATGTTGGGGTATAAAATCATAATCAGACAGGATCTGTTACTAAATCTTAGTGGCACCATTAAATTGCTGAGTAATATAAGTAGTAACTACATTTAAGACAAGAAATAAAATTGATAACTTAAGCTAATATGGACTCACCAGTGTGACTCTATTAGGCAGAAATGAAATATTGAAGATATAGGAGATAAAAGTAAACAGAATGAACCAAAGGGCTCATACACCATGTTGGACCAATCTGTTATCTGTCTCAGAAAAGAAATTTAGTTTTATGGATAAGAGAAATGCAAATCAGACTGATTTATCTGAACTTTAGGGAAGCATGGGAAATTATTTGCTACATTGAAGCAAATGGGGATTAATAAGGAACAAGAGTAGGGAAACAGCTAGAAGACAGATGAGTAAATTTCAAATGAGGGAATGGCCATCATCAGAGATCCTTGCTAAGAGTACATTGCTTGTGTATTGCTGCCTGTCCTGATAACTTCTTGACCACTTTTCTTTTTAAAACATCTTTTTGTCCACTGTTGTCTATAGTGCAGTACCAAAGACCACCTAGTATAGAGTATGAAGAGCACCTGCTACGGTCTGTCACTTACTATCATGTTATGAGTGTCAGTGTCATATTTCATGATAGTGGGGTCATTCATAGAATCATGGAATGGCTTAGGTTGGAAGAGACCTCAAAGCTCATCCAGTTCCAACTCCTTGTCATAGGCAGGAACATCTTCCATCAGAAAAGGTTGCTCAAGGCCTCATCCAACCTGGACTTGAACACCTCCAGGGAGGGAGCAGCCACACCCTCTCTGTGCAACCCATTCCAGTACCTCACCACCCTCACTGCAGATTATCTAGCATCACTAGTCTCTGATACTGGCCTGTTTCTTCTTTTTGGCTAACATTAACCTTCTTCCCCCTTATTTCATAGATGTGTTGAAGTGTTTGCTCCTGTAAAGTGACCTGCTTAGAGTGTGGGTGGGCACCACATCAAAAATCTACATGAAAACATTTAGGACAATACTTTGCATGCTAATAACTTCTAGGAAAGGTGCAAATAAACCCAAGCTTGAGTAGCCTAGTTTAAGATGGAGACTGTGATTTCCTGCAGATAGAAAGGGCTTTTATTTGTTCCCAATATGTTTACAGAGTATCTTTGAGGAATCTGGCAGCATATTTCAATGGATATCTGCCCAAGAATAACTAACAGATATATTGCAATCTCCGATAGTGGATGAACTGTAACAGATGTAATGAAGTGAGTGGCACAGGAAAAGCAGAGGATTAAATATGCTATATCACAGTTGGAAGGCTAGTGTCTCTCTTTCCACAGATATGCAGAGGACTGTGTCTAGTTGTTCACAGCAAGGAAAAGAAAAGTAGACAAGGTTTCATTTGGAGAAGGAGACTTCATATCAGCTTGTCTGGGAATAAAGTGGCACAGACAAAAGAAGAGAGCAGGTCTCACCTACCCTTCCTCCTCCCATTGTAACATTTCTTGTAGTGGTGAAGGTGATCTCCATCAAAAAAAAAATGGCAGGCAGCTTCATATTATGTCTGAATAGCACACGTATGGCATGTGGGCTATAATCACTTCATGATTTTCTGCTCTCTTGCTGCATAGACTTGTGCACATTTTACACATAAGCACAGATTTGTAGTGCTCTTTCCAGTGAGCAAGGGAATAGTGGTTTGCTGCTTATGTAAACTAAGTGATGCTGTAGCTGCATGGTGTGGCACAAACATATCTCTTGCATATTTACAGGGAGCAGAATACAGTCACCGTTAATTATGCAAAAATATTTATCTCTCCCCTATTACCATATCTGAAAAGTATGTTTCCCACTCCCACAGTTAAATGTATCCTCATATCAATTTCTCATATGTAGTGCTCAGCACAGTGCTTTACATTTTCAAAGTGCTTTAGAAACATTAACTAATTAACTAATGCATGTCATTATGGGCCTGTGAATCTTGGATGTCAAAAGGCAAAAGACAAGGCAACCACAGTGAATTAAATGAAACACAGATTAAATTGCCAGCATAGTACCCCCAGCAGCAAATTTCTCTACATTTGTGCAAAACTGCTCTCTGAGCTGCACTACTTTTTCTCCCTTCTTTCCTCTGGTGTGAGATATCGTTGCACACTGATAAGGTCTCCCTTCACTTCAGCTCAGGAGGCCAGGACCAACCACATGGAACACAGTCATGAAATGCACCAGGTTGGAAGGGACCTCTAGAGGTCATCATATCCAACTGCCCCTGCAGTGAGCAGGGACATGCTCAACTAGATCAGGTTGCTCAGAGCCCCATCAAGCCTGACCTTGAGTATTTCCCAGGGTGGGGTCTCCACCACCTCCCTGGGCAGCTTGTTCCAATGTTCCACTGCCCTCATATTAAAGAACCTCTTCCTAATATCCACTGTCTGTTCCTGCTTTAGTACACATGAACATAGGATTGTAGTGTCCTTGAGCTGTGGTTAAGACAGCATTTATGCCAGGACATAATGCACGGCCTCAGAATAGGAATGAATATAAATGCAGTAATCTTGAATTCTGATTCATGTTAAAAAATCCTATTTGTCAATTTAGATCAGAATCATAGTCTGAAAGTTAAAAGCTAACTATGAGAAAATGACAGGAGATATTGATGTCTTTGATGGAGTTCTGGTTTCTAAAGTATTATGTATCTAAAGGTGTCTATCTGTTTCCTGGGAAAATGTCCCTCCAGTATATGCCAGATGCAGGCCTCTAGGGAAAAAAAAGTAGTTTGACTCACAGCTTACTTATCATCATCCTCTTTCCTTGGATCTCTTCAGGTAGAGGCAGAAAGTGGATTGTTGTCTAGATGATTTTTCTTTTATGGTTCCTACTCTCCTTTTTCCACCCATACGCATAGGTATGGTCCTCATGGAACCCCTCTACAGCCTTTTCATTGAGACAAGAGTATGATCTTTGAGGTCTCTTTCAACCTAAACCATTCTCTGATTCTAAGAGTTCTCACTATGTAATGGTCCTGTTTTGTCGTCTCATGGCTGGAGCCATTGTTTCATATGCAACTGAATACAAGCTGTCACTTGACCAAAACACAGACCTTTCTTGCACTGTGACTGGCTGTCACTGAACACCAGCATTTTGTGCACAGGGCTGACAAATCCCTATTGGTGTGATGGGTGAGAAATCTGAGCATCCAGTGCCTTCTTAAGAGACACTGAAGCCCTTCTGCTTCAGGAGAAAACCAGATTGTACATTGATTACTAGATTCCACTTAACAGAGCAGAAGATCCTAGCAGATTAACTACAGGAGAAGGCAGAACAGCAGAAGCAGCAGATTTCTAGGTGTGGCTTTTGGGACATGCTACCTTTTGTAATGACTGAACAGACAGACTTGGGCTGATGTGAGTTTGCAGTACAAAGGGCCTGAAAATTACTTTCTGAAGTTATTCTTAATTATTCTGGAAAAATCTGACTTTCCTTCAGTGGTTTTATCGTCTTCTATTCTATATCCACAAGCTGAGCTCTTCAGCATTCTTAGGGGGCAAATTGAAGTTGTAGGTAAAAGGTGTCTTAATCACTACTGGATAATAACAAAAGTTCTGGCACTTTAAATTGATTTTGCACCTCTGTATTAATAGCTGCACAGCTATTATGCAGCTATTAATGATGATACAGCTATTATAATTACAGCTATTGTAATAAATGAGGAAATGATTTCACCAGCTTAGGAAGAAGCATTATAGCATCATCTATATGAAATGGCAGTTCCCCCCCACCCCTACAGATACTTCATTAGCACAATCATCCTTGTCTAGGAGTAGCACCTAAGAGTCCCTTACTGGTATGAAAGCATTCCTGACAGCAGTGCCAAGTTGCCTTGCAGTTAATGTGAAGAGGCCTGAACTATAAATATTTTCCTGACCTTTATGAATGCAACCAGACTGCTAATTTTAAAACACAAGTATTGAAAAAGCTGGACTGTACTACTGAAAATTTGCTATTAAGATTCCTCACCCCACCCCAGAAATGTATGTTCAAGTGATTAATTACTTTATGTTACACTTGCCATAAATCCCCCTGGTGTGCAGTGATCCTCCATCTGTCTGTCTCGTTGCCAAATTATTTCTTGCTCTAGGTGTAACTATGTCTCCTTCATCTCCAGATATGTGGGACTCTTTTACAGAAAAGGATGCAGAGCTCCAATGAGCTCAATGTGCAGTTGATTGGGTTGTCACCCAACAGACTTGCAGAGACAGGAATTGTCATTTAGGGGAATAAGCAGTGCCCAGCTAACTGGGCTTCTCCAGCACTCGCAGCTGAGATCTCCAATCTCCACTTCAACACTGAAATAGCTGCATACATTTCAGACATATTCTACCCCATGCAATGCTATGGGCTTGGGTCAGAGCAGCTGGAAGGCTGCCCAGCAGAGGAAGACCTGGGGATGTGGGTTGACAGTCACTTGAACACAAGCCAGCATGTGCTTAGGTGGCCAAGAAGGCAAACAGCATCCTGGTCTGTATCAGGCCAGGGAAATGATTGTGCTCCTGCACTGATAAGGTCACACCTTGAATATTGGGCTGGATGTTGAGGGGCTGGATGGTGTCCAGAGACAGGTAACAAATCTGGTGCGGGGTTGAGGAACAAGTCTTGTGAGGAGTGGCTGAAGGAACTGCAGTGGTTTTGCTTGGACAAAAGGAATCTGAAGGGAGACCTTCTCACTCTATACATCTGTCTGAAACGAGGTTAGAATCAGATGGGAGCTGGTCACTTCTCTGTACCCCTGTCCCAGTGACAGGACAAAAGCAAATGGCCTCAAGTTGCACCAGGGGAGGTTTAGAAGAAAATTCTTCAGGGACATGATTCTCAAACACTGGAAGAGGTTCCCCAGGGAGGTAGCTGAATCCCCGTCCCTGGAGGTGTTTCAAAGAGGCAGAGATGTGGTGCTGAGGCACATGGTTTAGCATCTGACTCAGTAGATTTAAGTAATGGTTGGACTTGATGATCTTAAATGGTTGGACTTGATGATCTTAAAGGGTTGGTTGTTTTTTTTTTTTTCAACCCAAATTGTTCTGCTGCTCTATGATATTCCTGGGTTTAATCTATGTTTAACAAAGGTCAGTAGATCGAATCTGCCCTTTCCATTATGGCTAATAAATTGTGCCCTAGTGCAGAGGTTCTAAAGAAGTTATTTTGGCTGCTGAGAGCAAGACACTTTTTT
>VWZI01008213.1:592869-616371 GCA_013396835.1 Psilopogon haemacephalus
CTCTTTTTTTTTTTTTTTTTTTTTTTTTTTTTGAGGGCTAATGAAACTTTTATAAAGCTGTCCCTGTCTATCAGATCTTGGGGGGAAGAATTTTATATTCGATGTTTAACGACATAAGTGTCTATGGTTGGTACATTCAAGGACATCTTTCGCAGCTTTGTGAATAAAAGATATTATCACCTCCTATAAAGTAGGAAGGAGAGATGAGGTGCATGAACCTGAACTGTGCATCTGGGGCTAGTTTAAGGCAGAGTGCTTTGTAAAATCTGATAGTAAAACTAGACTTCCCTGAAGCTTTATTTGGCAGCTTAAAAAAAAGAAAGCCTGTTTTGCTTGTTCATGCAATATATCCACATTTGGTGTGTACCCATAGGCCAGTGCTAGATGGAGGGGTTTGGAAAGAGTTGGAGATTCTCACAATAACTCTTATCTTAGAAGCACATGAGCATGTGCCACGTCCTAATGCGACTAGACACATACCTACTTATTCCAAGCTAACAACCATCTTTTACACCATCTATGTAGAACTTGTGCCTTCTCAGTGCCTTAACCCTTAAAATTAATAATTTAGAAGTGATTTTTTGGTTTGTTTGCTTTTTTTTTTTTTTGGTCTCGTACAGATCAGCAAAACTCAAACTTCCATTTAAACCAGTATGCACCTGTGTATAAAGCAACTTCCTTAGCATAATGCTGGACAAGTAGGAATGTTTTTTGTGGTTCATATTTTGGGTATAATCCTTTGGCACCTATCACTTTGCTCTTTCTCTCTATTAAAAGATACCCAACAGATAAATCTGTGGTACAGTCTGAAGAGGGAAGATATTTACAATCATGGCAACTTGAAGGACCTGGAGCACAAGTCGTTCCTACAAGGAGCGTCTGGGTCTGGCGAAAAGCAGGCTGAGCAGAGATCTCATTACTCTCTACAACTACCTGAAGGGGGGATGGAGTGAGGAGGAGGCAGCCTCTTCTCCTTGGTGGCAAGTGACAGGTCTAGAGGAAATAGTTACAAGCACACCAGGGAAGGGTATTAGGAAATATTTCGGAGTATTTCTGAAGGGTTCTCAAACATTGGAATGGTCTGCCCAGGGCAGCGCTGGAATCACCACCCCTGGGGGCATTCAGGTGTGGCACTTAGGGACATGGTTTACTGTTGACCCTTCAGTGCTGGACTAGATGATCTTGAAGGTGTCTTCCAATCAGATACATTCTGAGTTTCTGTAACCATCAAATTTCACCATCAAATTTCTTCTTTTCTGTGTTGAAGTGAGCATGCAAATATTTCTTCCCCTCTCCTTGTCCCACTCCCCTCCTTGGCATTTTCTCCCTAAAACGCTCATTCTTATTTAACTATCCAAATTGTGCTGAAATGGGGTCCATGTAAATAAGTTTTAACAACAGCTCTGTTCATAGAAAGATTAAAATGGGACACCAACTTAGTCAATTGTCAGGTGCTTTGATTGGATTGAGCAGATCAATAGGTTGTTATTTTCATGAATTACTGTAATTCTGGCAGTTTCCTGTTTTCTGCTAGCATACGTTGTTTGCATTTATATTGTAATTTGCCTTGCAATTTGTGATATAATCTTAAGGAAACACTGAATGTTTCTTTGATATATAGGGTCCCTTAGAGTTAGGTTTTCAATGGGCAGGCTCGAATAAACCTACTGGATTCAAGTGAAAGAGAAGAAATTAGTAATGATGAGATATTCATAAGATTTTCTTTTGAGGAGTTTCAGAACTTTGTGAAGAAATTGTTTGCAATATGTCTGTTGTGTTCCTCTGCAGCTCAGCATGGCTGCTGTCATAATTCTGCTGTTGAAGGTGGACTGTGTAGTATTTAAAACAGAAAAAAAAATATTTCTTTCACTGACTACATTGGGGAAACAACAAAAAATGACTACATTGGGTCTTTGTGTGAGCCACAGTTTCCCACCACAAAGTTCAGTGAGCATGAGCTGGACCATATCTACAAACTACCAGGACTTCCCAAAAGCATGTTAACTAGAACGCAGGAACTGCTTGCAAATAAAGTTTTCTCCAGGAGCAAAACTGAGACAGTGCTTTGGTCAGAAGTGAATTTTCATCTGAAAGTGGTGATGGATCAGCCTCTCAAACTGAAATACCATCTCTCAAATTAAGGAGCTCCTTCTGGGTGTGTGTAGTATCAGCTCTCCCTTTTGCCTGGTTTCATCTGCAGAGTGGAACCTGAGTAGTTATGTGTTCTAAGCAAGTAATTACAGTATATCTATAGAAGAAGTATAAACAGATGAGACCTCCTCTGTCTATTGGTTATGGGATTGTTTTCAACCAGATGAAGAAAGAAAGAAAGAGAAAGGAAGAAAGAAAGAAGTAGGGGGAAGAGAGAGATTTTGAGGAGACAGACAGCAGGAAAATACTTGAGGAAACCTGAAGCTGGTGTCCAATTCAGGGAGGCTATTTGAAGGTACGTCTTTTACAAACCAAACACAAACATACTTCCTAGCCTGTTTCTCTTTAAGTGGCTGAATATTTATCTATGGCATGTTCATAATTCTAGTTTGGTGAGAGTGAGCAGGAGGGAGGTATTTTAGATGTTTCTCAAAAGGCAGACAAGGTATTTCAAACTTCTGGTTTAGGAGTTTCACTGCTGCCATAGCACTCCACAGAGCTAGAATGACTTACATTAGAAAGGTGAATGGTGAGGTACTGCAGCGTAGTGGAATCATAGAATTGTCAAGGTTGGAAGGAACTTCAGGGATCTAGTTCTAACCCCGCCCTGCCTCAGACAAGGACACTTTCCACTACTTAAGGCTGCCCAGAGCTACATCCAGCTTGGCAACTAAGACATCCAGAGATGGGGCTTTCACCACCTCTTTGGTCAACCTGTTCTAGTGTCTCACCATCCTTATGGCGAAGACCTTCTTTGTACACTCCCTGAGGGACTCTGCTTGTCACTGGTCTCCACCTGGACATGGAGCCATTGACAGCCACTCTTTGGGTGTGGCCATCAAGCCAGTTCTTTACCCATCTGGTGGGCCACCCATCAAACCCATGTTTCACCAGCTTGGAGACCATTAAATGAATTCACTTGTCTTTATGATTTTCATTCTAGGAGCATGTGCTGGATATCTGCCTACTTAAGGCAATTTTTTTTTTTTTCCTCAGACAGGCAGTTCTCTCCTATTTACCATCTTTTTATCATTTTAATTGCATGATAAATAGCACAGATTACAGATTCTTTTTTTTTTTTTCCCCCTTATTAATGTTGCTACCGAGACATTTACTCTTGGAATACAGTTACACAAAAACATGCATTTACTCCGTCTTTAGAATTGCTTAAATAGTAGAGAAGAAAATAAAACAAAAAACAAAACAGCACAAACAAACCCAAACTTGTCACTTTGTAAATCTTCTTAGAAAAACAGTTTTGTTTTGCCAGATCTTATGTTTCCTACAGACGGCATGCACCATGCTAACAGTCAAAATACAGTATCCCTGCAATATCAATATTTTATACACAGCCATTTTGTAAGCTATAACCTTGCAACTTAAAACAATGATTTCTCTGTCATAATAAAGATAATTAGGGACAAGCATCCCCGTTCTGTTCATTTTTGATCTCCTCCTAATCTCTGTAAGCAAGAATATTAAACTCCAGTAATCCATAGATAATATGGTGGGAGTGACTCACCACAGTTGTGTACTGTGATCAAATTAGTTACCTCAGAGGCATTTCTTTTCCTTCAAATGAAGAGGTGGGGAAAAAAATTAATTCCAGAAAAGGAAACTAAAAGAACAGATTTGCTTGCCTTTTTTTTTTTTTAATTTCTTGTCTTTTTTCATTTCTCTTGGTTTTTTTCCTTTTTATTATTATTTTTTCTTCCTTTTCTTTTTTCCTTACTTTTCTTTTTTTCTTTTCTTTATTCTTCCTTTTCTTGTTTTCCTCCTTTTCTTGTTTTTTCCTCCTTTTCTTGGCTTTTTCCTCCTTTTATTTTCTTTTAATTTTTTTCCCCCCATTTTTTCCTCCCCCAGCCTCTCTGGAATACATCTATTTTATAATAACAAACCCAAGTGTAATTCTGAAGGCTGTTTGGGGATTTTAATTAATTCTGTCACAGAAGGGAAAATAGTAGATTGTAGAATTCTGACAAGTAAAAATAAAAACCTTTTTTGGGCACTATTATGTTCCTCTATCAAGCACCCAAGGGGGAAATTTTGTGAGGGACATGATGTATAAGATATATAGAGAAGACGTGGTGGTTATCCTTGTAGCTGTGAACTTGGACAGCAGTGACTTGTACTGAAGTTCTGAGGGTATTATCTCACACAAAGCCTGTAAACCTTCATCAAATAACACAGGTTCTCTGAAATATCTCACTTGTACAGATTAGGCAAACTCACTTTCTTCGATCTTGGTTCCTAAATTATGTTTGCTAAACCTATTCATTGCTGTCGCTTTTCCTCTGGACTCTTTCCAATTGATCCACATCTCTCTGCCAAAAACTCCATGTGATTCAGCCAGAACCAAGTAGAGTGGAAGGATGATTTCATGAATCTAACATGACACTCCTATTTGTACACTGACTTTCCACCCTTGTATTTGTAGATCACAGTATGATGTTTGCTTTTTTCCTCATGCTGCTAAGGTGCTTTTAAAAAAATGTTTATTTCCTGTCCTCCAAATGCTAATTTAACTGCTTAAATTGATGTAAGTTTCAGGGGACAAGTCACATATGTAAAGCAATGCACATACTGATGCATTTCTAAGGTCAAGGCCAAACATCAATGAGTAGTTAGGAACCAAACTGAAGCGCCAACCTGAGTCGAGCACACAGCAGCGTTCTTTAATGCAATTAATTTTTTCCTCATCTGCACTTCTGGTGTGGGATCTAAATGTAGCACTGCATGAAAAACTAAACTTTGTGATATTAATCCATACCATTTATGGGGGGAGGGATTATTTTTTTCTATTCCAGTTTTGTTTAACTTTCTCAATAATTGGGATCTGCTTTTATACGCTGACTTGCACCATTTTATTAAGGCACCTCCATCCAGTGCAATGTTTTAAGAAGATACAGAGCAATATTTGCATAGTCGGAGTGAAAGCACACTACAGATGAAAAAAATTACAGGAATGCTTCTCATATTCTGGGGATAGATTGAGCAACACCAGATTACCCAAATGAAATGTGTTTATTTCTCCTATTCTTCAGGGGAAAAAACAAAAACAAAACAAAACAGAACAAACAAACAAACAAACCCCCCCAAAAACCCAAAAATACCACCAAAAAACCCCCAAAACCAAAATAATATCTGGAATTAAGTTTCCTTTGATTTTTTTTTTTTTTCCCAATGCAATCCAATAATAAATAGAACCTTTAATGCTAATTGTTCATTTCTTGGTTGGTGCTATCCCAGGTGTGTAAATTTGGTTTTGTTTTATGTTTTGTTTTTTTTTCCCTCTCTGAATATCCTGTTACCATTTTTATAGACGCAGTCAAGAAGCTCTCCTTTTCATCACTCAATTTCTAAATAATTAATTCAGAGTGTCCCTCGAAATGGTGATGCTTTTTTTTATTGTTATCATTTGGACATTTCTACCTATGTGATTATGTAAATAAACATTTAGTTAAAGGTACCATTATCGAACTGCTTTTAGGGACGTTCGGTACACAACAGCTGACCCATCATGATGTGATTACTCATGTTGCCTTCATTTTCATTTCAGCCAGAATGCAGGGTTTTCTTGGGCCTGTTGTAAGAGCAGAAAAACAATTATTTTATGCATGACTGATGATAGTGATGGAGACTCTATATGGGACACAGCAGGAAGCTGAGAACTGCTTGATGCTTCAAAATACCGTGTACACGGCAGCACATTCAAACATTGCACGCCCTAAGTGTGCAGCTTAATTTTATTTGTAACTTCAGAACTAATCTTCTCTATATAGGTATTGTTTTTTTTTAAATCCTAATGGCAAGCTGAACCAAAAAAAAAAANTATGATGCATCAGTTTTAAAGCACAAATGAGTTCTGACTAAGTGGATGCTTTACTAGGCAAACTGGTGTTAGAAGTTAATTGGATTTGACTAGCAAGTCCAGTTATTGGCACAATTTATAAGCTTTTGCAGAATTGTGACCATTCTGCTCTCATACAGTAATATGCACAATGTGAGGCCTGACAGTAAGTGCTTGCTATCTGACAGTAAGTAATGAATCCTAGTTAAAAAAAAAAATTAAAAATCCTTATAAAACAGACCTCTTCTTTTTTTAAAATGAAATGTAGTACAAGACTATTTTTCAGGATGCCTGAACACTTATTGCATCAGTATATAATTAACTTTTCATTGTCTTTGCGTGCTGTGACAAATCTGTTACAAGAATGGTCAGTTGGTCTGTCTTTGTGGAGAATAAAGCTTCCTAGTGGAGAAAAGATTTGTTAGAAAACATTGTAATTATAATAATTACTCTGCAATTTGGGAGACTTCCTCATTCTTTCTGAAGCATGATGCTTCAGAAACACTTTAGATCCTAAAGTAACATTTTATAAATCCTCCTGGTTTCCTGCATTACAATTTAATTTTTTTTTTTCCTGAATGTGCCTGAGGTAGTTTCTACAAATGTTTAAACTTATTGAATTGCCTTAGTAGTTCCTTCAGCATCTAGCATGAATTTGAAATCACTGAAGAAAAACATGGGTATGTGAAATGCTGTGTGATGCAGTTTGGTTTTATGTAGTATTGAGGTGATCTGAAGAAGCATTTAAGGACCATAAATGTAACCATTACTGTCAAGTGCAGAAAGTTTTACCATGAATTGCAGTTTCTTCAAGGGGGGGAAAAAAAAATCAGTTAATTTACTACTACCTGTGTCATGAAAATATTTCAAATTCTGTGTGGGTATTGTGAGCGTTAGGGGTTGCTAATACATTTATCCCCTACTATTTTCCCTTTTAATTCTATGAAGCCTGGAAAAACCTAGCTCCCTTGAGAGCTTAACTATTGTTAAAATCCCTGTTTTCCTGCAGGATAACCAACTCCTGGCAATTGCCCTGGAGCCCAGAGTTTGCCTTTGCAGGCTCATGCGTGCACATCACACCACCCGTCTCTTCCCCTGACTGCCAATTCCATCCCAATGAGCTGGCAGGGTGCTCAAATTCACATCAATTCTGTTCCGTGATATTTTCATCAAATTGCCAAGCCTTAATTGCATAAGTGGGCTACATGGGTTTTTGTGCTTGCACACCATTGTAAATAGGGCTAGCTACATGATGCTGCCTGTAAGATATTTTGCATTTCGATGTTCCCTTTTTTTTCTGTTTTTTTTTTTTTGGTGGGGGAATCACTTTCACTGTTCATCCTTTCACAGGCTACGTTTCTTTGGGTGCGTCTCCTTCACATCTCCACCAGAGAGTTCAGTTTCTCCTTGGCTTTGCATCTCAGAGAAAGCTGATTTTGTCACTTGTATCAGGGAATTCAGACAATCCTCAGAATATCTGCACAAGGCCAAACCCTTTATTGTTTGGTTTCACTGGCACTTGGTGGATCATGTGAGTCAACCAAATGCTCTTACAGAGAGGGACAGATTCGCTCTCCGCAGCTGTACCTGGAATCATGGTCTGACTTCTACTTTACTGTGCATGCCCACTCCTGAAATCAGCTGCCAAGGTGATGCCAATGGCAGTTCTGGTACCACTTCAATGCAGAGGGGCTGGGAAGGGGAAGAATGGGAGTGGGAGGCTAAATGCAGAATGAGAGAGACTTGAAACCTAAATGTAGCAGAAATGCAGCAGGGCTTCTTTGCTGTTCAATCTGGTTTACTGCTTCATTCTAGCACTGATGCTGCAAAGTGTGTTACTATGATTTTTCTCTGGCACGACATTTCTAATGTTACAGCAACCTTATTGCTGTAACAGTTTAGGTGAGGATAAAAGTAGACCTGCAGATTCTGATACTCATTTTGAAGATGAAATCAAAGACTGCGTTTGCAGTTTCTTTTAAGGCACATATTAAGCATGTACTAGATCTTCAATGTAAAGTTCTGAAGTAGAAATATTTCCAGCCACCTTTACAAATGTACAGCCAAAGGTCACTCTTTCTATGCTACAAAATAACAACAGCAAAACCCTGCAATAAAACGGAAGATGGGAGGTTGTGTGCGTGATGGTCTAATAACAAAACCTCAGGAAACAAACTTATATAAAGCTTAAACTCAAAACTTGTCTATTAAAAAGTTTACTTGTTCCATTACTCTGGAAAATGTCACTAAAACACTAAAGCTGGATATTTTGGAATAGGCTCCAAATATTGCTGAAAAATGGTAAGTGTTCTTAAGGTAACTTTCTAAAAGAACAAGGGGACACAGTCTCAAGTTGTGCTGGGGCAGGTATAGGCTGGATATTAGGAAGAAGTTCTTCATTGGGTAATTGGCATTGGAATGGGCTGCCCAGGGAGGTGGTGGAGTCACTATCCCTGGAGGTGGTCAAGAAAAGGCTGAATGGGACACTTAGTGCCATTGGATATGGCTGGGTGATAGGTTGGAGTGGATGACCTTGTAGGTCTCTTTCAACCTGGCTTTTATTCTATTCTTATTCTTATTCTATTCTATTCCTATTCTATTCTGCATTGGGAACAATAAGTTGTATTTTGAATCTGGACTTCTGACTAACCATAGGTCTAGATACACTTCCCTGCTTGCAGCTGGCACTGCATGAAGTTAGTGCTGTCTTCTTGTTTCTGCTTGCCTGTCACTAAGTGGCTATGGTTAACCACCTTAAGGAAAGTCTTTGCTGCTTACTTTCAAGAGGGGGTTGAACAGAATGAAAAGTTGAGCTGAAACACTTGGGTTTGTGTTGAGTATTGATTTTTAAGTGCAAGATACTGTTCATTAGTCTGTTTCCATGGCAATATGCAATAGCAACCAGTAACTTTTCCGTGGTTAATAGCTGGTTGTCTGTGTTTCTACATTTCCTTGGACGTTTAATGGCTCTGCTAACTATAGTGCAGTGTTTCTGGATAAGTCATCACTAGGTAGTTTAGCAGTGAATGACCCTATCAAGTGGCTGGTTTAGAAGATGGTATTAGGCTCCTCCTTAGAAAACCACCTCTCCCAAGAACTGTAAAGAAGTGCTCAGTGACTTCAACATGAATTTCATCCTTATGTCATTTTCTGCATTTACTCACTGCTTAAGGAGTACTGTAGAGACCACATTTTCAGGCAGTACTGTCCCAAAAACAAAACAAGCAAACAAACAAAACCAACAAAGTTAAAACAAACAAAAGCTAAAAACAACCCAAAAGCTGCCCTGACAAGCATAGATCCACATTATGGTCTTGTTGTAATTCTCATCCCTGTTCTTGAAGATGTATCTTGAGGTTTTGCTATATGGAAATGTTTAGCATTTTAGTCTGGGTTCTGCATGGAGAGCTCAGTGCCTCTGGACACCTGAATGTGTTTGGAAAGGCAAGCATCGTAAAAGAATGAGGGGGGAAAAAAAAAAAAAGTTAGCCTAAAGAACCCAACGAGGCAGGAGAGGTCTTTGTCCCTTTTCAGCCTCTGAGCAAACAAGTTGTTACACAAACCAGGAAGTGCTCTTTTGTCTCAGTCAGGCTTTAAAATAATAATTGACTTTTCTCTTTGCTGCTCTTGATATGGGGATGCATGGCACTGTGTTTGTGTATGGTGCTTAAGTTGTTCCCACTTTTCAATTGTTAACCTCTTCAACACTCTGAGGAGAGAAGCAACGACCTAGCAGTGGCAATAGCTTTGAATGAATTGTTCTTCCCTTTGGATGGCCTATCAAAATGTACAGTAACCTATACATCCACCTGCATCAGAGGAATGCATTTCACATGTCCATTGAATGCATCAGATGGCACTGAAGTGATCAGAGTGACAACCACTGACTAGATCGCTTGTCCTATTGTCACATAAATGCACTCAGACCATTCAATAATCTGATCTGGGGTTCAGGTAATGTGTAACATTACATGCTATAGAAGATGTATACTAGAAGGTATCACTAAGGTCCTTTGAGGCAGTATTCTTGTTAGTACAATGATGTACAGCTCTGAGTCAAGGCAAGATGCATGTCTTAACACCAGCTCACAATTCAAACCTTTAAGGAAACTCCGTGTCCTTTCTCTCAGTGATTTATCACAAATATCGTGGGTGCCAGCAGTCCCCAAGGTTTGAATGGCTCCTGCATAACTCATCAGAGAGCTGCATTTGGGGTTTTTTTGCAAGAGTGAAGTCCTGGCTGGCTGCCCAGCTTTCCCTCTCTTTTCCTGGGGGTTGGAACTGTCAGGGGATTCCCCAATAACAATCAATGACCTGCTGGCTCTCTGGCAGCCTGCCACTAAGTTGTGAAACTGCTGAGAATTACATGTCCTGATTCACCCTCACATATGCCAGGGAGCTTCCAGCCAGGAGAATATTCTAACCTGTTAAACAAAGATAATGCACATATTCTACTTCCAGTCAACCAGTTTCCCCCCCTTTTTAACACAAAGCAAAACACACATCTTGGCCCTTGGACTCTTACGCAAGCAGAGGCTGTGGTCTCTTCTCATGTGATGTTTTCTGGATTCAGGAGAGATTTTGTGTGATATCTTTCAGCTGTTTCTTTGTTTCAGTTTCATGTGAATACCAACAAAATCTTTATTCAGGCTCCAGCTTTTTGTGTTTCTGTTAATGCCCAACAGTTCCTGGTAGATTTTTTAATCAAAGGTGATGGTAATGATAGCATCTATTATACTTCAGCCTTCCTTTCTCATTTTAAATACTACCTGGAACTGTCTTCAGGCTACGGGTGCCAGCTTGTTCCACTCTGTATGATGTTTTTCTTCACACTTTATTTTTTAATGCTACTTTTTGCAGTGGAATCTTGGGTCAAATATTTGCTATCTTGTATTTCCCTAACCCTGTATTTCCCTGCAGAAATCTGATTTATGTAAGTGTTGCGGAGTTGTTTTCTTATGGTAATGAAATATTTTGCTTGGACAAGAACTAAGTTTCCTATAAAACTGGGTCTGAAACACATGGCATTTGTTCTCAAAAGCATTCTAGGAGAAGACTTAGCTAGAGAAGAGCTGGGGAGTGCATGGGGATAAATGGAGACTTTCTGCTGTGGAAGTTAATATAGTGGCTTGGAGTTAATCATGTCTCATCTTTCATGGCCTGCTTAGATACTTTATAAAGAAACAAAAATAATTTCCTTGATGAAATATTTTACTGTTTCTGAACAAAATTGCATAAAGGTTCAAGCCCTGTTAGATGTAGTAGCTGTAGGTCATATAGATAAGGTGAAATGTGGAGCGTGTGCAGAGAAGGGCCACAAGGATGCTCAGAGGGCTGCAGCATCTTTCCTATGAGGAGAGACTGAAAGAGTTGGGGCTGTTCAGTTTGGAGAACAGGAGGCTCCAAGGTGACCTTATTGTGGTCTTCCAGTATCTGAAGGGAGCCTACAGAAAAGTTGAGGAGGAACAATTTAGGCTATCAGGTAGTGACAGGACTAGGGGGAATGGAGCAAAGCTGGAGGTGGGGAGATTCAGATTGGATGTGAGGAGGATGTTCTTCAGCATGAGAGTGGTTAGGCCCTGGAACAGGTAGCCCAGGGAGGCGGTGTTTGAGGCCACTTTTCTGGAGGTGTTTAAGGCCAGGCTGGATGAGGCTCTGTCCAGCCTAATCTAGGATAGGGTGTCCCTGGCCATGGCAGGGGGGGTTGCAACTAGATGATCCTTGTGGTCCCTTCCAACCCTGACTGACTCTATGATTCTATGTCATACACAGGTAGATCAATATATTGTAGTCTCATACCTTCAGCCACACATATCTAGGGCTCTTTCTAACTTTCCAACAAATGACGCTGCAAACAATTGTTGTCAGCTCTGTCAAATAATTCCTTGCAAAATTCCATAAAATGTGAATTCTGGATGTGGATGTAGATTTGGATTCTGGAAGGAGATTCCTTCCAACCTTTCCGGTGTCATTGTGCTAGATTATGGCTAACCAACTAGTGAAGAGGTAGGTCTGTAAAATCCACGACTCTTCCTGGTTCATGCTGCAGATGTCAGACTGTGTCCCGAATGCAGGAGGGAGAGCAAATAGTGTACTCTGCACCATATGTTTGCCCATAGGCCTCACATCTTGTTCCACCCAGAGGTGTTTACCTGTGAGTGCACAGGTCTGTGACTTCGTTCTACTCCATATGGCAGAGTTGATCAGAAGTATATGGCAACAGGCCTTTACAAGTTGCTAGCCTCTCCTCTAGCCATGTATGCATGACTGGTCAGGGAATTGAGTCTCCTTTGTATTGTCTTCCTGGTACTGTTCCCCACATCTAACTTTGCCCTAGATGCTCTCACACTGGAAAATCCACTGAAGGAAACTTCTTAAAGACAGCTATTAGTTAATGCAGTAAAGCAGGTGGTGTCTACCTTTTTAGTTCCCTTATTATTCTGGCAAACATGTGCACACACAACTGAAATTCACATTTGAGTTGAGTTTTCATGTATCTGCTTTGAGACCAAAGCCAGTGACTAAGATCACCTTGCAACATACTGAGATGAGAGACCTTAATGAAAATCCTGAGCTGCTCTAACACACCGTGACACACACTACATTGTAATAATTGGGTGTGTGCACAAACTGAGTGCCACTGTATTGCTGTCACTACCAGAGATGGCATTAAGCACCTCCAGGAGCGTTACACATTGCACCTCTGTTACTAACACTAATGATATCTGCACGGCAACCCAGAAGCATAATTACTCTGCCATCACCACTCCCATTATGCTATATGAAAGAAAAATGAGAGTCTAGCTTTTCTATATTCCAGGCATCACAATGTCATGAACATGAAGCATAACTATGGAACCGAGAAAACATATTGGATAGAATACAAATCAAGAGCTCAATGACATAGGTGTAGCTCCTTCATGTGCTGGTGGAGGATGTCCTCTGCCATGACTTGTGCATGATTTCAGCAAAATGCACTTTTACTTTCAAGTGCAGCTTTCCTAGCAACGTAGATGAGAGCAAGCCTGGCTGGTGGTTATCTGAAGTGGTATTTAGTGAGGAATCATGGGTATTACCTAGCTAGCCTGGAAAAAAAAATTAACATTTAAAAAACATCTACCCTAGCATCAAGTACTATCCAGATGCCAGGTTATTCTGAAAACATGCTGTTGCCTCTTCTGAAAGCACATGCATGCCTGGCAGCTCACACATCAGAGAGCGAGGCTGCTCTGCCTTTATACTGCTAGGATCACAGGATGTTAGGGATTGAAAGGGACCTCCAGAGATCATAGAATCAGTCAGGGTTGGAAGGGACCGCAAAGATCATCCAGTTCCAAAGACCCTGCCATGCCCAGGGACACCCTACCCTAGATCAGACTGCCCACAGCCTCAGCCAGCCTGGCTGCAAACACCTCCAGGGATGTGACCCCAACCACCTCCCTGGGCAACCCATTCCAGGCTCTCACCACTCTCATGCTGAAGAACTTCCACCTCACATCGTATCTGAATTTCCCCACCTCCAGCTTTGCTCCATTCCCCCTAGTCCTGTTACTACCTGAGAGCCTAAAATGTTCCTCCCCAGCTTTTCTGTAGGTTCCCTTCAGATCCTGGAAGGCCACAATAAGGTCACCTCAGAGCCTTACTCTTCTCTAAGGTAACTGAGTCCAACTCCCCTGCCAGAGCAGGAGCATAATCTAGTGCCGCTCCATAATCTAGGGCACACACCTTGCTGTTTATGGTCAGATGTGTAATTTGTCTTGGCCTCGCTGGGCATTTTGTATGCATGACACTTGATGTGAATTTTCTCACAGTGGTACAAGATGTTGCTTTCTGCTGACTAATGACACCTTTGCACTGTGTGCTTCTGTATGGGAGCGCCACACACATTCTACCTCAAAAATTCCACTGAGAGTTTCCTTGTCTGCAGGGGAGACAGTTTAAGTGCAATATAACGTAACACAGGACAAAGTACAGCCTGCTGTTCGTAGTAGAATTTACCATCAGCTATGTTAAGGGCCTTTGCTCCTGAAGCAAATTGATTATGTCTGTAGTTAACCACAGTAAAGGCTCAAAAACCCTCCAAGAAACCATTTTATCCTCCCCGTTTCTCTCTTTTTTAATTTTTTTTTTAATATATATATATAAATATATTTTTTTTTTTTTTTGAAGGAAAGAGCAAATGATATTTCTGGTGCAGCTAACAGAGTGACAAGGGCTGTCAAGCTACGTTTCTTCAGTTATCACCAGCCCAGGTGTTAAACATGGCACATGACACCGGTGCGCACCGTGCAGTGAGGCAGGGGTACTGTGTGCTGACAGAGAATCAATAATGAAGTGGAAAAGACAATGACACTCTATGGCATTGTCTCTCTTCCTGACAGATCTGCTCAGCCCCAGAAGTATTAATTCAATGGCTCCAGCAGCACCAGGCTCTTTGATTTCATTCAGAAGTCAGCAGTCACAGGGAGATTGAGAGCAGCACCTACAACACAGAAATAAGTCCTTTATTGTAAACACTTAGCTAAATTACTGCTGCAACTGATGAGTCACATTGGGTTCCAGTTTTTTGTTTTTTAGGGTTTTTTTTTCTTGTCAAAGGCAACAATTTCTGCAGCAGAAATCCTCTTTTATATCAGACATCCCCCTGGGTTTGACTCTCTGCTTGTGACAAATTTAGGTAAAAGTTGATTAATTCCATTTAGGCAACTGAGATGAGGGGTGATGTGCAACCAAAACAAAGGATGCTATGCTACCAGTAAGTACCAGCACCTCTGCTATGAGGACAGACTGAAAGAGTTGGGGCTGTTCAGTTTGGAGAAGAGGAGGCTCCCAGGTGACTTTTTTGCAGCCTTCCAGGATCTGAAGGGGGCCTGCAGAAAAGCTGGGGAGGAACTTTTTAGGTTCTCAGGTAGTGACAGGACTAGGGGGAATGGAGCAAAGCTGGAGGTGGGGAGATTCAGATTGGATGTGAGGAGGAAGTTCTTTGCCATGAGAGTGGTGAGAGCCTGGAATGGGTTGCCCAGGAGGATGGTTGGGGCCACATCCCTGGAGGCGTTTGCAGCCAGGCTGGCTGAGGCTGTGGGCAGCCTGCTCTAGGGTAGGGTGTCCCTGGGCATGGCAGGGGGGGTGGGACCAGAGGATCCTTGTGGTCTCTTCCAACCCTGACTGATTCTATGATTCTCTATAGTAACAAAGAAAGTTGCATTTGCTCATTTTTCTCTCTTCCTGATTCATTGTAATTGCCACTGTAAAAGTGCAGTGCTTTGTACTCTTTCTTCATAATTTCACTTGATACTAATCTACCTTCACATCCCTGTTTCCCCCTCTAATGATGGCATCCAAGTATTGAGATGTCTCCATCATCAAATGCAAGCTAAGGTAATAATGCTGGAAAAACACATCTGAAGCACATAGAGTGGAAGAGTTTAGGCAGCCTCTGCCATCAGTGTTTACTTGCTCTAAATAGAGAACTTGAATGTATTTAGCTGACACAGTTTTCAGAAATTAATGTTAATTACTTAAGCTCTAGTTCAAAGTGCCTAAACTACACTTAATTTTCATTCAGTGAATTTTCATTAGTTGTAACGGGCACTGCATTCTTTCAGCACTTTCTTTAAATTGAGCTGTTTACACAGATTACTTAATCTTTATTTGTGTATCTGGCATTTAAAGATCATTCTTTGAACACTTAGACTTCTCGGTTTTTATGTGTGTGTAGACAGAGAAGTGAGAATGGTTAATTTAGGGCATCTCACCAGATCCAGTTGTGCTTCTGAACTGCCAGGTCCAGAGTGGAGTCACAGTGGGTTTACAAAATGAAAAATTGGACACTTGGAACAGTTACTTTTATGCCACGCATGAATCTGATAATGTTGTTCCAATGTCAGAAAATACAAGAATACCAGTACTGGAATGCTATCTCAGCAGGGGTGTGCCCACAGAGAAACTTTCAGAAATAATCGAATAATAATCTAGATATCAGAAAGAAATTACTTACAAGGAAGTTCATGGATGTCTCCTTCCTGGAGGTGTTCAAGGCCAGGTTGGATGAGAAAGTGTGGATGCTCTCCCTGCCTGTGCCAAGGGGATTGGAAATAGATGATCAAGGTCCCTTCCAACCCAAAGCATTCTATGAGTCCAGGCCATAGGTATAATTTGAGATAGTGAATCATGAAGGACATTCATGCTCTTCACTTGAAAGTATTTATTTTTACCTTTCCTAAACTTTAAGAGCTGTGAGCTGTTACCATTTACCTCTTGAGCAGTAATTTTTTTTTTTCCTAACCTTTAACACATAAACTACTGAAAATCTGAAGCCACCTTAGAACAAGTTACAATCTGAATGCCTGTAAAAGAGAAACAAATATTGCTTACAACACCCAGAGGCTGGCTGTACTCTGCATAGCCTCGTGTAACTCTGACAAGGGTTTCATGTCAAGCTGGGGAAATTACATTGTCCCAAATTTTCTCCAACAAGACATCACAGTAGATTATCTGGCTGCCACCACTCATCAGGCTGCAGCTGCTACCCTGCTCTGTTTGTCTGAACAAGCTCCCTGTATCTCTGCTCAAGTCAGACGGGATGCAGACCGTGCTCAGAGGCAGGTTGGATTAGCAGTAATAAGGAGGCAGATTGAGCAGCCAGTAAAGAGTCAAACATGACTGGTGGTGCAAATCCAGGCTCACCCAGGCTTTTGTTTGCTGCTTTTCTACAAGGGCTGGTGGGGCTTAACCATCTCAGCATTAAAAAAAAAAAAAAAAAAAAGGAAAGGAAAGAAAAAAAAAGAAAGAGTACATTGATGATTTTGACCTCGACATTATCCCTTTGGTTTAACTTTGACCTCCTAATTTTCCACCTAAAGGGATGTGGTCCTGCTTAAGCATGCCAAGAATTGAGAGTGTCAGGAGTGCTAGCAAGAATTTTGTTCCCTGTGCTGAAGCAGTGTACTGCTCACAAGATGCTGTAGACTCTACTTCAAAAAGGTTTCATAATTCTGCAGCTGTATACAAATGATCCATTTTGTTAATCTGAATTCCTGGGGTCATTAAATTTTTTTTTTCTTCTCTCCTCTCCAAAGTAGTTTATTACTTTGAGAGAGAGAGAGAAAAAAAAAAAAAAAATCAGTTTAAAGCCAGGTAAGGGAGGAAAGCTGACAAAAACATAAATTAGAGGAAGAACTTAATTTAAAAAGTGTCAAAAAGGATAGATAGTCTTAGTTCAATAATAAAGCCTGGTTGAAGAGCCTTCTATCTTTAAATAAAGCATTGGAGCACTCTATTACCTGTATACAACCAATCTTTGATTTCCAATCTAAGCCTATTTTTGCTTCTTATGTGATTAGCATACAAATGCAACACAAAAAAAAAAAAAAAAGTGGCTACCTTGGTGACACTTAGGACACGGTTTTGACTTTCATGTCAGCATTAGGGAGACATTCTGTAGAATTTCAAAGGTCTTACATAAAGCCCTCCTGTTTTGCTTGAATCAAAGTATCATTGCCACTGAGTCAGGTTGTATCTGCACTTCCTCAGGTATTTCATGCTGATTTACAGGTACCAAAAAAATTTGAAGGCTTTGACCTTTTCTGGACTACCATAGTGTAGGCTGATCATGAATACTGAAGCCAAACATGCAAACAAGGCAACTGTACTTGGAGAGCAGAAGCATGCTCATTTTCCATTGGACTAAATGCTTCCTGGAGTTCTCCCTGACAGGACATCCCTCAGGCGAGCACCTTGAAGTTACATTCCATTATGGAATAACTTCCTCTTGGAAGTTATTTAACTATAATGAAGCCAACATGCTGTTTTCTGATAAATATTTAGTTGCTTCTGCTATTAAAGGCTGATCACAAACTCGCCTCCTGAGCCAAAGATCAGCAGCAACCTTTAGAGACATTGATACCAACTGCTATGGGGAGGGTCTTTTTTAGGCTATCAGGTAGTGACAGAACTAGGGGGAATGAAGCAAAGCTGGAGGTGGGGAGATTCAGATTGGAGGTGAGGAGGAGTGAGAGTGGTGAAGCGCTGGAACAGGTTGCCATGGGGGGTGGTTGTGGACACTTCCCTGGAGGTGTTTAAGGCAAGGCTGGCAGAGGCTACGGGCAGCCTGATCTAGGGTAGGGAGTCCCTTGGCATGGCAGGAGGGTTGGAACTAGATGATCCTTGTGGTCCCTTCCAACCCTGACTGATTCTAGGACTACATCAAGTCAAATCCTTGATTTCTTCTGAGTATATGTTGATCTGCAGTGGGAGCAGTGTGTGACTCACTACATTAATCTTAATCAAAATAAGAAACGTAATCCTCTCTGTAATTCAACAAGTTGGGGTAGACAGATGATGGTAGCTTGAAAGTCAGATGTATCACTCCACTACCAACAAACAAACAAGTCAGTGCAGCCAGTGAGAACTGTGAATTCCTTTTTTTTCTGATCCATGCCACCAGCTTGATTTTGGCATAGTGGGACTGATTGGAAGGAGGAGAGGTGCATAATTACATCTCTGTGGTTTCTTTTGGCTTTCTGTTGGGAATGAAAACAAAGATGCCTGTTATGATGGTGAGGTGTGGGGGGTCTGTCATAATTTGTTTGGAGCTGGGCTAAGACAGCAAATATATTTTACATAGCTCGTACATTGAAATTGATCCTTTCTCAGTACTGAGAGTGGTGGGATCTGAAAGGCTTGCAAATGACTCTAATCTTCAAATCTCACCCCCTAAAAAAAAAAAGAAAATATCAGAATCAACGTTGTTGGCTATTTGGTGACTTAATTATCTTTATAGCAGCAGCTGTATCATTTGCAAACACTCAAATCTGATTAAAATTAAAGATACAGATTTTACTAGCCAAATATTTCAGGCTAATGATCTCTGAAATGGTGGCTAGCCAGTATAGTTAGCAATTTAATTTCTGGGAGTGCATATTGTTTGAGTTCTCTAGGCCCCGCTGCCTCATTAATATTTCATTTGTGATGAGTTTCTGAAGTTCTTTGTAGCTAAGTTACAACATCACGCTGGTTACTCTGCATTTTTTTCTCTTAAAGGAAGTTGTCTCTTGGGGGACAATAATTGACTACTTGGGTTGGTCTCTGAGGATATTAAAGGCCTTCCAGGTTCTTTGTAAGATGCCATTTGTGTCTCTGTCATTTTTGTTGTTCTGAGACAGGCTGACTGACCAAATGGACTTGAGCTCTTAGGATGCTCAGCTGCAGTAAGGTGACAGCTCTCTTGAGGGAATGATGAACTGCACTCTTCAGAAATAAGTCTCTTAGCATGAGGGTGCTTCTTCACTTGGACTGTAGTCCATATTGTTAGGAATTGCCTTCTGCAAATACCTAGGACAAAACAGCCTGTGTAGCTTCTTCCTCAGTTTTATTTAGGTAGCTATATTGTTGCTGTTGCTGTCTGCCTATACTGTGCTGCATCCCTTCCTTCACCATTGTTCTGTTCTTTCTTTTGCTTTGACCATCTCTCAGTTCCTTAGATCAGGTAATGTGCACATGCTTTAGTGGGAGTTCTTACTGAAGTGAGACTCTCTCAGAAAGACACAAATAAGTGTTATTCATTATTTGGAGTTCTATATTAGTAATGACCTAACTTCTCCCTTCAGTCATAGTCTTTTGTCTTACTTCATACATCCTAATGGGATGTTAGGAGGAAGTTCTTCACAGAAAGAGTGGTGAGATACTGGAATGGATTGCCCAGGGAGGTGGTTGGAGCCTCATCCCTGGAGGTGTTTGCAGCCAGGCTGGCTGAGGCTGTGGGCAGCCTGATCTAGGGTAGGGTGTCCCTGGGCATGGCAGGGGGGTTGGAACTGGATGATTCTTGTGGTCCCTGCTAACCCTGACTGATTCTATGATTCTATTCTATGACTTTATGATCCTCTGTTATCCAATTTACAGTGAGCTTACTTTTTGCCATTGCACAATTTGTTGTTTGGGGCTGGGAAGAATAAGCTTTCCTTCAGCACCAAACTAGTAGATGCACATCAGTCTCCTCTCTTCTCCAAGGCAAGGTTAGATTCAGATTAGTAGTTGTGTAGCAGAGATTATTGCTAAAAAAATAAATAGATAAAGAACATTCACTGGGAGCCTGTAGTGTTTCCACTGCCAAGAGACAATACTAAGCAATCTTACTGCAGTGGGCCTTAGAGGACTTTATTCTTGTAGCACCAGCTCACAAGGCAGTGCCTGATATAGCACCTACCTAGCACTGTAATTCATGCCTCCCCCGAGCCACACTGACTTGGAAATTGCCCTCTCACCAATATCTTGTAAACTAAATCCATAAGACAAGTGGTCTCTGAGAGGTCCGGTTAAGAAAATGCCTTGGAAGGTATGGATGGTATCTGGGTGGCCTTCCCAGACGCGATACTAAATCTCTGGCTTCAGTAAGGTGCATTCTAAAAGTGCTGCCTGGTCAGATTTCCAATTGCTGGTGTCTTGTAGGGCCCTGTATTGTTTGTAGAAACACCCCCACTTTTTTTCCTGCACGACAGCAAGAGGTTCACCTCTCTGCCAATTCAAAAGCTTCACCTCTCTCTTAATTCAGAAATAAAAATGCACTCAGATCCTCCGTGGCAGAACACTTTCAGCAGAATGCGAGCCCACTTTCAGCCTGAATAGGCAAGTTTTGTGCTGAATGCCCAGCTAATAATAGTAATTTCTGCATTTACAGTAAGTAAAGCAAGTTTGTAAATACAATAACCCACTGCATGAATACAATACCGCCACGAATTGAATGCAGAACAGAAAAGAGGGCTAATAAGGCAGACATTATAATAAGTATAGTTTTATGTGTAAATCAAAAGATCTAAAATGTAAAAAATCACCATGCAGGAGAATTACCAGTAGAAACAACAGAGCTTTAATCTAAAGTACACTAATGCAGCTCAAGTATAATCAGGGTTGAATAAATATTCATCACCTGTATTTTATTATACTGTACTCTGAAGAGGGAATGTACTGAAAAAAAAAGTACAGGGCTATATTAAAATTCAGGTTTTGGCTTTATGAGCTAGTTCAAGTCATTCATTTATATGCAGTTTTATAGCTGAGGGCAGAGCAGTGTTGCTGCTCAGAGAATGTGCACTTCTCTCAAAGTCAAAATGCTTCACTTCAAGTGGCCAGTTTTGCATGGATTCTATTTGGAAGGGAGAGATGTTGGGAGGGCGTGGGGGGGGTGGAATTCCATTTATGACAGAACAAAAAAAAGGTTAAAACATTAACTTCAAGCTGATTTTTCTTGTTGACATTTGGTGTCATGCCTTAATACAAAATAACACAGTTGCTCCTGAATTCTGAATAATCAGAAATTAGCCTTTGAGGTATTGGTTGTGCAAGCCTTTGCTTTGGTTTGGCTTAAAACCTTAAACCAGTTTATATATATTTAAGCATTCTCTTCAGACCAAAATAAGCAGGCATCTGACCTTACAGAATAAGATTAGATTTATACACCTGAGAAACAATTTCTGTATTGTTCTACAACAGCACTGCACTTTTCTTGTTACTGGTTTCCTCCTGCAGTTCCAGTATGCTTGTTCTGTTGAGTAACAGTAAATAAGTTGCACTCCTTAGAAGTCTTCTTTCTGCTCAGGAGCAGAGAACACCCATAAAAGAAGTGAGGCTGCTGAAGAGAAACAGGCAGAAATCTTGTACAAAATTCACTCCTTCCTGTGCCTTGGAAAGTCTTTCTTATTCCCAAGATGGCTAATAATATTTAGAGATGAAGAGCTGAATGCTGCTCATCCAGAGTGAAGTTGTTATTCCTGTAGACAATGTTTATAATGAACGCACACTGCATCTCCCAAAGACTGGTGTTCACCCTTGGAACGTTTGGGAAGTTGGCATTTTTGCTAAACATGAAATTCCTGAAGAATGGAATTTATTCTCTGCTCCTTCATCACCTTGGTTCTTGCATTAGCTAAGTGAACTTGAGGATTGCAGATTGAGGATTACAGTGAGGGTGGTGAGACACTGGAACAGGTTGCCCAGGGAGGTTGTGGCTGCTCCCTCCCTGGAGGTGTTCAAGGCCAGGTTGGATGAGTCCTTGAGCGACCTGTTCTAGTGGGAGGTGTCTCTGCCTATGGCACAGGGGGCTTGGAACTGGCTGATCTTTGAGGTCCCTTCCAACCTAAACCATTCTATGATTGCATCAACCACCACATGTGGATGGTTTTCATGGCTTTACAGTTGTGCTTCCCAGCCATTTGGTTTCATGTATTTCAGGCTGATTTTCTCTGTAAAGTAGTATCACCGATCACTGAAGTTACTCACAAGAAATTATTGATTTTTCTCACTGGTGGAAGCTCCTCTCACAAGGATGCTTGAGAAGCTGAAGTGAGAAGAAACCATGTAAGAGCATTGTTTCTTTCAAGCATTCTGGTCTGCTGAGCCTTAGTTAATTATACTCATGTTACTACAGTCATACTAACTCCAAGATAGTTAAGGGTACTCAGTTATTCACTGCAAATAAAGCTCACAGCTTTTCCTAAGGTGAAGGCAATTAGTTTAGGAACAAATAATTTCCAGGTAGAGAGGTTAAAAAAAAACAACTGTGAAAATAATTGATAATAGGACTACAAGTAGAAACCAGGTCATCTAGTTCTTGGTCCTCCATCGAAAATATGAGATTATTCTTCCTTCTGTGCTTGGAAATGTCATCCCATTCATCACGTTAAATACACAGTGGATTAATGATACGGGTGTGTTCTAGCCAAATGATTTCCCTTTTGAGGTTCTGTCATTGCAAATGACAGTATTATTCCAGTAAGCTTTCACATTCTTTGTAACAATAACAAAAATTTTGGACAATATTACAGATATTCATCAGATCCTGTTAATGTTAGTCTGATTTACAAATTGTTTCCTTTCTTCTGTGGATAGATAAATGTATTATTGGTGAATAAATGTTTCCATTATTCAATTAGTTGTATAGATAGTCAAATAATGTTTAATTATATGACCTATTCAAGTTTTTTCCCATCAACCGATACTAACACGCTCATGACTAATTATTTTCATTATTCAACCATCTCTTTAAATGATGAAATAATATTAAGTTAAATCTGCAAATGAAGCAGTGAGTGTTGTGAGTGCATTTACCTATGCTGTGAGCCTGCTTTCAGATGTTTTCCAGTAAAAGTAAAATGCTTTGTATGCTATTTGTACATCTTCTAGACCACATTTCATCTTCAGTCCAGCACTGAGACAAACTCAAACTGAGTCATAAACCTAACAGGCTAGAGAAGTACTGCAGTCCTCACTTCTCCAGTGGAGGCTGACCATTTCCTCTGAATCATGATGCTGCCAGTGGTTTAGCACGCTCTCTTTCTTCCTCTGATATGAAGAACCATAGACAAGCATTACAACAAATAAACTTCCAATATTGGTATTTTAATGATGCTAATGCTATTACGTAGAATTCATTGTTCAGCCTAAAGGCAGATTCACTTACAAGTTGGTCTTTTTTTTTTTTTTTTTTTTTTTTTTTTTTTCCCCTTTTC